>CABHPH010153948.1:8990-30072 GCA_902168325.1 Peromyscus nudipes
TTATTTATTTATTTATTTATTTATTTATTTATTTATTTATTTATTTATTTATTACTTTTTTTTTCTCCAGACAGGCTTTGCGCCTTTCCTGGAACTCGCTTTGGAGGCCAGGCTGGCCTCTGCCTCCTGAGTGCTGGGATTAAAGGGGTGCGCCACCCCCCCCCCCCCCCCGGGGCCAGGAAGAATGTTATTAAGGCGGGTCCTTAATAATATTCGATAGAGGACCTCTTTCCCATCCTTCTGCTTCTCCTTCCTCAGAAATCTGTGTAATGTCTCTTTATGAGATCTTCGATGACTGTCCTATTAACATGACCTTTCTTTATCTATTCTCTGCTTTCTCTCTCTTCCACCCAAGTCTAGTCCAAGGTGGTACCTCAAGCTTACTGTGCAGCTGAAGGTGACCTCAAACTTCTGATCCTCCTTCCTTGTCATTATTGAGTCCAATGAAGATTTCCCCAGTGCTTACATTTTTTTCTTTTTTTAAAATTTTTTATTTATTTATATTTATGTATGAGTGCTCTGCATGTATACCTGCACACCAGAAGAGGGCATCAGATCTTATTATAGATGGTCATGAGCCACCATGTGGGTGCTGGGAATTGAACTCAGGACCTCTGGAAGAGCAGCCAGTGTTCTTAACTCCTGAACCATCTCTCGAGCCCCCCTCCTTTTTTAAAGATGTATTTATTTATTGTATATACAGTGTTCTGTCTGCATGTATGCCTGCACTCCAGAAGAGAGCACCAGATCTCATTATAGATGGTTGTGAGCCAACATGTGGTTGCTGGGAATTGAACTCATAACCTCTGGAAGAACAGCCAGTACTCTTAACCTCTGAGCCTTCTCTCCAGCTACCCCCCCCCCCCCCCCCCCGTGCTAACATTAAAGACAAATACCACAATGCCTAGTTTATCTGGTGCTGGGGATCAAATTTTTTAAAAAATTTCTAAGACAGGGTTTCTCTGTGTAGGGTTCCCTGGCTGTCCTGGAACTCTCTATATAGACCAAGCTGGCCTCAAAATCAGAGATCTTCCTGCCTCTGCCTCACAAGTGCTGGGACAAAAGCATGTGCCACCACGGCCTGGCTTCAAATCCAGAACTTTGTTCAAGCAAACACACTACCAACTGAATTCATCCCCCAGTTCTCTTGTTACTTCTTCAAAGTAACTCTCTCGGTGATAATTCTCTGTCATTGTGATTGTTTATCTAACTACCTTACCAGAGTGTGAGTTCTGGGGGGTGGGGGGGCTGCTTGCTCATCACTGTCGTTCTAATCCTTGTTTAGTGAGAGACTGGGTGATCGTAATTTCTTAGGGTTGAACATTTTACTGTTTAGTCTCCACAAACCAACAGGAAGTCTAAGGTTCAAAACAGCACAGAAGAGAGAGCAGCGATATTCTCTCCAAGTTAGGACCATGTACCAGTGAAGTAGGAAGTAACTGTCTAGATAAATGAAGGCTATTGACAATAGCATCTGAGGTAGAGACAAAGGTCTGTGTAAAAACAACGAGCTGCAACAACTTCTGAGGAGACAAACCATCCTGTGTGGCCAGAGAGTAAGGTCCAAGAGGGTTGATGGTTGGCGATAAATCCATAGAGGAAAAGACCTGATCAACTTACCAAAGGTGTTTGACTTTATCCTACAGCACAATGAACACCCACCACCACCACCACACACACACCAGTTTTTTTGACTTTATCCTACAGCACAATGAACACTCCCCCACCACACACACACACACACACACACACACACACACACACACACACACACCAGTTTTCTTTTTGTTTAGGTCTTCTTAATATCCATGAATACTTAGAAAAGTTACTTAATATTGTGAATCTTAGATTTTTGCTTCTGTTGAATAGTTCATGAGTGACATAAGATGGTATAAAGAAATCACTCCAGTAGGTGCTTATCAAATGTTACTTCCCTCTATTCTGCTCTGTATCTAGGCTAATTTCAGCACCATGGCTACTGGTCAGTCTAGAGGTAGTGCAGTTCCCATTTAGGACACCAGAGGGAGTGTGAGATTAAATCTCTGTAGAGGGCCATAGGGCTTCCATATCATCCTCCCTTAGCAGGCGCCTGACTTATTTGACATTAATAACTAATCTTCAATTCCATGGAAATGTAGTTGAAGGAATAATCTTTGGTGAACACAATGTATTTAGTTATAAGAGCTGTCAGTGTTTTTTAGTTTTTTTTTTTTTTTTTTTGAGACAGTCTCACTATGTAGCCATGGCTGACCTGGAATTCGTTAAGTAGACCAGACTGGCCTCCAACCCACAGAACTCGTCCTGCCTCTGCCTTCCAGGGTGCTAGGATTAAAGGTGAGGTCTCTGTAAGTAGTTGATGTCACTGAATGTCTCATTATGTACTGCTTCCTTATGCAACACCTTTGAATTTTGTTCCCTTAAGGAGCCCACAAGACTATTCAGATGATCACGTTACAGTGAGACATGCAGTAACATTAACTAGGAAATGGTAAATGTCAGATTTAAACCCAGACCAGTTGGGTCTTAGAACCAATTCTACTCATTATATTTATTTTTAGATCAAGTCCCACACTTGACAGAGAGGGTCCACGATGAGTGGTAGGTGAAAACTCCCGAGACTGAGAGAGGACTCTGCAGGCTGAGCTCACAGACACTGCGGGCTGAGAGCACAGACTGCAGTGCCGAGTCACTGCTGTGCATAGACTGCAGGGGACGGGGCCCTTGAGTGTCAGTCAGTTAGCTGTGGTGATCCTGGGAGACTCCCTTACCCTCTCCACATTGATTTCCTCAGGCTGAAAATGAGCTGATTCCTTCTGGCCGGTCAGGTCTCAACTGTCGCTCTCTCACAGAGGATTTCCCTGTTTGTTCTTCTACAACAGCCCCCTCTGCTAGTCACTTATTTCTCCTTATCTTTTTTCCACTCCATTTTAGAGACAGGGTCCTGTAGCACGCATCTTAAAAGTTCTTATTAATAAAATCAAACCTGAGGCCAGGTATTGGGGTTAATGCTGGAAGATCAGAGAAGCAGAACAAGCCACAGCCACCTCACCTCGCCAATTCCTCAGCTGATCCTGTTTCCTCAGACTGGATGCCTCTCAGCTGAACTGCTTCTCAAAAGCCTGAAAGCTTAACCAGCTCTAGTTCCTGGTCCTCATGCCTTATATGCCTTTCTGCTTTCTGCCATCATTTCCTGGGATTAAAGGTCCACTTCCTGGGATTAAAGGCGTGAGTCACCATGCCTGGCTGTTTCCAGTGTGGCTTTAAACTCACAGAGATCCAGATGGATCTCTGCCTCCCAAGTGATAGGATTAAAGGCGTGTGTGCCACCATTTTCTGGCTATCTAGTGGCTGTTCTGTTCTCTGACCCCAGATAAGTTTATTAGGGTACACAATATTTTGGGGAACACAATATCACCACAGGGTCCCATGTAGCCCAGGTTGGCAGGTTTGCACCACCATGCCCTGTTTATGTGGTACTGGGGACAGAGCCCAGGGCCTCATGCATGTTAGGCAAGCACTCTACCAACCAAGTTACCCTTCCAATTCTCTATTCAATTATCTTGTGTGACTAAGACCTTATGTATGTTTCTCATTATGTGAAAATTCCCTAT
Source organism: Peromyscus nudipes (assembly GCA_902168325.1). Classification (NCBI taxonomy): domain Eukaryota; kingdom Metazoa; phylum Chordata; class Mammalia; order Rodentia; family Cricetidae; genus Peromyscus; species Peromyscus nudipes. Next base: position 12,602 of record CABHPH010153948.1, read on the forward strand.
GCATTTTGGTTTTTTTCATGTTTGTCTTCCTCCTAGGAGTCTAGCTTCTCTTATATGATGTCTGTGTGCTTTGTGCCTAGAACACTGATTGGTACATACTAAGTGATCAATAAAATCTTAGTGGAATGAATGGATGGATGGATGGGTGGATGGATGAATGGATGGTATAATGGCCAAGAAGTAGGAACAGAGGGCTGCAAAGGCTATGTCAGGAAGATTTTAATAAAGACAACTTTCCCAACAATGACAATTATCCAAAAGCCAAGCAGCCAGCTCTAAATGAGGTGGCTCCTTCATCTTCAGAAGGGAGCATGTCAAGACTGGAGATCCCCATGTTTCTTTAGTTGGGAAAGGCTAACTCAAGTGTCCTTTGACTCCTGGATACAATTGCAAATATTGAATTAAAACCTTGATTACAGGATGCATCTACTCTCCATGTTAAATTATAGAACAGGTATTCTCTCTGTTTGGTAGCTGGTAATGAAGAGGCCCTGAGGGTGGGAGAGGCAGAGATAAGGGAGTTGACAATGATGGATTCTGACTGAAATGATGGTGGAGTTGACTTAACAAAATAAATGAACACGATTATGAATAATCATTTCAGGGTAGTTAGTGCCTTTACCATTGGGGCCTTGTTCTCTTCTTCAGAACCCACTGTCCTTGTGACTTTCTTCCTTTCTCATAGGTTGTCTTAATTTCCTTTCTCCCCATCTACATCAAAAGAGTCACCAAATCTTGTCCTTTTCATCACATAGTGTCTCCCAACTCGGGTCTTATCTTTAAAAAACAAAAACAAAACAAACAAACAAACAAAACAAAAAAAGCTACCTCACCAGTTTTTATTCTGTTTTCCTTACTCCAAATATCTTAGAACATCCAATCCATTCTTATTATATAGGCTAAGATCTTTCAAAACATCAGTGTTATCAACCCGTCCCTCAGATAAAACCCTTCAACAGCTCTGTACTTCCCTGGTCATCAAGTACATCACCCTTAGTGCTGACCTCAGGGCCTGGCCTACCTCTCCTGTCTCTCACATCACCTGTTCCTCCTGTGCTTTAGAGACACAGGGCTCTCTGAGGTTCCCTCAAGACGTCACATCATTTACTGCCTCATGGGTCTTTGCTCCATCTGTTTTTGAGGCATTTGTGGTAGCTCCATCTATTCGGGCAGCTTCTCCAAGCACTTAATGCCTACTGCTCCTTAAATTTCAGGTATGTGTCCCAGGATCCAGATCTCAGGCTCCTCCCTACTGACCTGCTCTACTATGAGAAAACAGCTACGTTTGCCCAACGCGTTGTCTTAGTTTCTTCTCTTGGTGCTGTGACTAAGTACCCTGACAAAAGCAACCTAAGGGTCCTAGGGTTCATCTTGGCTTACAGTTCGAGGTGCAGTGTGGAGGGGAGGTGAAAGCAGCAGGAGCTTAGAGCAGCTGCTCACATTGCATTGTAGACACAGAGGGCGAGAAACACTTGTGCTCAGCCTGCCTTCTCCATTCATACAGTGTAGCATCCCATCCCTGGGAAAGGGTGCCACCCACACTGACTAGGTTTTCCTGCTTCAGTTAACCTAACCAAAATAATCTCTCCAGGCATACCCAAAGTCCCATGGTTCTAGGTTCTGCCAAGTTGACAGCTAACACTAACTGTCATGTATATTAACGAGCCTTGTTTAAGTCTTGCTCTCCCTCCTCCCTGTAGCTAAGAGACCACAAACTAGTTACTGCTTGGGCACATCTGAGATGCTGTGAGTTGTTCCCCTCTTCATAGGCTTAGTGTGAAAGTCAATGAGAAGCCAGATGTGAAACTCCTTGTAAATATTTGTGAACATATTTATTTAGCAGATAACCTCTCAGCTCTTCTAAGGATGATCCAGGGGGTGCTGTGCTTTGGAGGGGTGTGGCCTTGGCTTTTGTGGAGTGGATGTTAGTGTATCTTACAGCCTACTATCCTGCTACATCAGACACTGAACTCCTTTGGGTCAGGAACCATGTGTTATTTACCTCCACTCATACTAAGTGTGTGTTAGTGAACTTTCTACTACTATGTCAACTATTTCAGGCACTCAACTAACAATTCTAAAAGGTTTATTTTGGAAGTCAAAACCATGATAAATTTGGTCCTGTGGCCAGAGTATGTAGTAGAATAAAATTGCTTAGCTCATGGCCAGATCACTAAAGAGAGAGGAAGGGCCTAGATCCCCATTCTCCCCATTGAAAGGTGTCCTAATGATCTTAAGACTTCCCACTAGGCTGGTCTTCCTATGTTAGTTAGTTTAATGTCAACTTGGCACATGCTAGAGTAATTTGGGAAGAGGGATTCTCAACTGAGAAAACGCCTCAATAAGATTGGCCTATAAGCAAGTCTGTCAGGCGTTGTCTTGATTAATGATTGACGTGGGAGGGCCCAGGCCACTGTGGGTGGTGCCACCCCTAAGCAGGTAGGTGATTCTGGGTTGTATAAGTAACAGCATTCTTCTGTGGCTTCTGCCCAAACTTCCTTTGGTGATGGACTGTGATGCAGAAGTATAAGTGAAATTAACCCTTTCCTCCCCAAGCTGCTTTTGATCATGGTGTTTATCATAGCAACAGAAACCCTAACTAAGACAGTCTCACTGTCTCCTAACAGCACCACTGTAGGAACCAAGCCTTTACTATATCAATTCATGAGAAACAGTTCGGGGCTTAGGAGATATTTTCATCAAGGGAATGACATCCCAGGGAGAGGAAAAGCTTATGCAGACTCATGGAGATGTTACAGAGCATGTCATAATCTGAGCATGCCAAATGGTTTAATGTGGATACAGGTCTAGACATCAGGAGTATATGACTAGGAACGAAGGTAAAGGTTGAAAGAGCCATGTGTTCATGTTAAAGAGATGGGGTTTGGAAGATGGTAGTGGAGTTTCTAAATTGGACTTAGGAAGAGACCTTTGCTGCCATGTGAGGTGTGGTGTAGGCAATACTGATGGTTCAAGCAGGGGTAGGACAATAAGGAGGCTTTAGCCACATAACTGAAAGGAAGGGATGGCTTGAAGCATTCCCAAGAGGTAGAATAGGCTGGTGTAAGTGAAGGATTAGCAGGGCAGGCAGGCAAGAGGGAGGAACATGGGTGTTTGCTGGGTTCTGGTCACTTGAGTATCTACATGGCAGATGTTTTCTGTGTGTGTCTCACACTTGATCCCCGCTGGCAGTGCTGTTCTGTCGACGGGGCAATGCTCTTGGTGTGCATCTTAACTATGTTTACTTCATACGGAGATGATGCAAATGGGCAGAATGGACCCGCATGTTCATTCATTTTGCAAATGGAGACGCTGAGATGCAGAGACAAAGGACAGAACAATCAACACAGTGTGGTGTTGGAGATACTCATCATTTGTGTTGTTATCTAAATCTGTTTCCTCTTCTGATGTAGAGTGGTAAAGACTTCAGTTTTTCGCTCCCCGGTTTATCTGCTGTGACTTAGACTCCGCCCTAATCACAGGTGGAGTTTATTTCTCCCCTTTCTTGAATCTGGCTGGGCTTGGGGCTTATTTTAGCTAATAGCTGCAAATGAGATTTCTGAGACTTAACCTTTATTTTATTTTTCTAACGATTTTTTAAAATTTAATTTTATGTGCATTGGCATGAAGGTGACAGATTCCTTGGAACCGGAGTTACAGACAGTTGTGAGCTGCTACGGGGGTGCTGGGAATTGAACCTGGGTCCTCTGAAAGAGCAGCCAATGCTCTCAACCACTGAGCCATCTCTCCAGCCCCTCTGAGACTTAACTTTAGGATCCATCTTCTACCTTTACCTTTTTGGAATACCATCATGAGGCTAATTAATATGTGGTTGGTCTAGACTACTGATGAGTGAGACCTCATGGAGAACTGTGGTACCCAGTCTTCAGCCAGCAGTAAGAGCCAGACTTTCCAACTGGATGCATTTTACAAGTGAGCCCATATGACACTAGGAAAGAGGCCATCCAGCCACCCACAGAATTGTGATAAATAATATATGATCACTGTTCCAAGCAATTGAATTTGGGGAGCTGTTCATTATGACTGGAGTAACTTCTATGTTCATTCCAAATGGCATCTACTTATGCTGCTACCTACTCTGAGCAGCGATTCTCATTTTATGAAAAACATTAGTTTTATGTCTCATGTAAAAACTGTGGCCCTGGAGCACTGATTTCTTTACCCTAGCAATTAGAAGAAATTTAAGGCAGTTTTATTTGTAGAAATCTTAATGTTAATGCTATCTACTGAATAACCACGATGAGTCTAATAGAAAAATGTCCTGAACCTGTATACAGACTAGAAGACCAGATACCTAGTTCTACCATTTACCAAGTGTGTGATCTAAGCTTTTTCTTGTCTATAAAAGGGCAATTGACTCCCTGGGAGCGATTTGTAGTGTGGGTTTACCTGTACACTGATTTTTTTTTTTTTTTTTTTAAAGGTGTGTCTTAAAAACTAGGGTATGATCAGGTAACTTGCATGGTTATATTGAGGATAAATGTATTTCCGTGATTGTAATTGACAGTCAATTTGATTCAAGGCAAAAGGCAGAATTTTTTCTTTCTTCCCGTTTTTCCTTGGGCCTTTAGATCTAGGAATGATGACAATCTAAAGTAATTTGATTTAGTTTGCTCTTCTCTGTGGTGGTCAAGCTCCAGTGAATAGGGACATAGGCTATTGGGGACATAAATGGCACAGCCCAAATGCCAGGATCATCTTTTTGTTCCTTCAAGAGCCAAGTGTAATGGTCTCATTTTCACATTTCATAAATCTTGTAATTTCAAACTTCCCCACTTGATTTTTGTAAATTCCATGATCTTTTTATTGTTACCTCCATCTCCAGTCTCTTTTTTTTTTCAATTAGGGCAGACTGAAACATTGCTCAAGTTCCACACTCAAATATCCCCACATCCCCTTTTCAGAAAGCATCCCTGGGTCTTTCCTAAAGCTTCAGGATCACAGGAGTTATCACATCATTTGCATGACAAACCACATATCTCCCTTGGCTGTTCCAGCACTTGTTGACTTTCCCAACATGGAGCGGGGTTGGGGAGATGGGGTGTCGGGTGGGCTTCTTCCGGGTCTGGATCTGTGTAGTAGCTACTTTTATACTGACTTTTTTTTTTTTTAAAGTATGTGTGTGTGTGTGTGTGTGTGTGTATGTGTGTGTGTAAGTGCACTCACGCGCATGTTATGGCACACATGAAGTCAGAGGACAACCTCAGGCGGCAGCCCTCACCTTCCACCCTGCTTTGATGCGGGGGTCTCTTGTTTGAGGCTGCATATGTCAGGAATTCTCCAGTCTCCACCTCCTATTCCACTGGTGCAGCGCTGGGATCACAGACTGGTCCTACTGTGTCTGGCTTTACCTGGGATCTGGGGATCCGAACTCAGGTCCTCATGCTTGCGGGGGACCAGTGCTTCCCCCACCCACGGAGCCATCTCAAGCCCTACACTGACGTCCTTACTCCATTTCTTTTTCTTCGCCCTCCCCTCTTACTACCTCTTACTTTGCTGAGTGAATTCCAAATTCTTTGCTCCTCTTTTTTTGTTTGTTTGTTTTTTTAACACAGCAATTTGGTCACCCAATTTCCCAAACTTACATTCATCAAGGCCCGGCACTGATGAAAAGGATCTTCTGTGCACTGGGATCCATGCTCCTAAGAAGGCGGCTGTGGTTAAAAATGGCATTTTTCTGTTATAACAACCACAGCATTTCATGTTTACTGAGTGCTTGCTGTGTGCCTGGCCTTCTATCAAGTGCTCTCCAATATCATTTTCACATTTGATAGTCACAACAACTCCGGGGCAGTTTTTGTTATTGATTTTCCTAAAGGTAAGAAAGGGGTGCCTGTGTCAGAATAATGAGGGAGCTGACCTAAGATCACTCAGCCAGCAAGTGGTGGAATAAGGACTTAAAAAACCTTGGTCTGTGTGGATCCACGCTTGTGCTCTTTCTCCTATATTTACACGGCCTTTCGGGCGAGAGAGGAGAAAGCAATCAGACCCGAGGCTACATGAAAGCGATGCCATCTGTTCTCATATTGTTTGACAATTTGAAAGGGTTGTTTTCTGCTGTCCCGTTGTTCCTGGGAAGAATGGCTAGTTGTTGTCCATCTTGCCCAGTTTGAAATGAGAAAAAATCAAACTGGTCCTTGTGGGAGCAAGTTCAGCATAGGGTGTTGCGTTGTGAGGCAACAGAGGTTGTAGGTGGGTAGGAGGGTCAGGTGTGGCTGCAGGTGTTGCTGGTATAGTCGTGTAAAGAAGAGGCAGAGGGATGGTTAGGAGACCCCCTATGTAACTGAAGTCACCAGGAGGACGGTGGGGCCACAGCTAGTGAAGACCGTGCCCCAGGGACTGAGATTTGCAGTGCATGAGAAGCAATGTGGTGTCGGTGGTAGAGAATGATAAAGCTGGTGGGCGAAAGAGAGCGAATTTTTGTATGAGGGTGGGCGTGGCTAGGCTGCTCTCACCCCTTGGTGTTAGGATATGTGGAGAAGAAGAAAATGAAGAGCCTTTCTGCAGAGGGCCACCGTGGAGGTAGTGTCCCAGAGGAGGATAAGCTTTCAGTAAAGATAAAGAGGTAACCTGAGTACTCCAGAGTCAGAGATGCAGTGGGTAGAACCGGGGTTCTAGAGGAAACAGGAAAAGGTGGAAGCCAGACAGGCAGTGGGGACCGGACTGGAAGGGCTGGTAAGTGCTCCTAACAAACAGTGTAAGGACTGTTGAGTCTGGAGGAGAGGCAGAGAGGCTGCACATCTGGGCTGTTCCCTGGGCTGGTGAGAAAGACCTTAGACAAGTCTTGATGGAACTGAGAAAAATCTGGCTTTGTTATCGGACTCCTACTTCTAAGATCTGGGGTGGGGATGACTTTGGAAAAGGACGATGGTGGGAGATGGTGAGGCACACCTTTAATTCCAGCACTCAGGCGGCAGAGGCAGGCTGAGCTCTGAGTTCGAGGCCAACCTAGCCTATGGAGTGACTTCCAAGACAGCCAGGACTACACAGAGAAACTGTGTCTTGAAAAACAAAAGCAAAACCAAAACTAAAAACAAACAAACAAAAAAATGAAAAGAAAAGGACCACGAGGGGCTGGAGAGATGGCTCAGTGGTTAAGAGCACTGGCTGCTCTTCCAGAGGACCCGGGTTCAATTCCCAGCACCCACATGGCAGCTCACAGCTATCTGTAACTCCACTTCCAGGGGATCCGACACCCTCACACAGACATGTGTGCAGGCAAAACACCAATGCACATTGAAAAAAAAAATAAACAAATCATTTTTAAAAAGGAAAAAGAAAGAAAAGGAAAATTACCCTAGGCCCAAACTGTCAGCCCAGTGACCTCAGGACAATGGGTAATGAAGTCCGTACTGATTTGAAGGTGAGAGCGCTATTTACCTCTTGAACCTCTCACCACGCCTGGAAGAGTGGGCCCTGCTAAGGCTCAGACATACACCACCCCAGTGTATGTCTACTGGTAATGGGAAGCAGTGACAGTTCTTTTAAAGGTCGATGGCATTTCAAAAGGTTACTCAGGCCACTGCTCTGGGGTGGGGGTGGTAGGAAGGAGGCAGGAATTGAAAAGCTGCTGCAGTAGTCCAGGCCAGAAGCCATGAGTCCTGAACCAGGGAACTTTATGCAGAGAAAAGGAAACGGAAGCGGAAGGACAGGATGTATTCAGATGGCATCGTTACCAGACTCAAAGGACACGGACCATGAAGGATTGGATGTGTGGGGCAGAGGATGACACTCAACTTCCTGTCTTAGCTTCCACTTGTAGACAGGCTGTGCTCGCTAAATTAGCAAAACTCGACACCATCATCACCTACTTTATCATCAAAGCCCTCCGAACACCCTGTATGTGCAGACTAAACGGAACGTGGGCTAAGAATTAGGGCAGATCATAATAGTCACCCAGATATAGAAGAAAGTCTGGGGCTCCCAAGAAATCGTGGATTCCCTACACCTGCCATGGACGGAGGGGCGGGGCGAGTCTTACACGGGTTCCGCCCAGGGGCGGGGCCTGAACCCAGCGGGAACCCAACCCATCTCTAGCTAGAGCCTCAGCCCTCCGTAGCCGAGGTGGGAACCAGACCCGCCCCGCTCGCCTCTAGCCCACCACCGCCAGGTGAGACAGTCCGGGAGCCAGCTCTTGTCCGAGGTAAGGGGCGCGGCCACAACCCAGCTCCAGGCAGCCCAGGAGCAGGGGACCGAGTGCAAGGCAGCTTAGGGGACTCGGAGAGGGGCTGCGGGAGGCCGCCAGGGACCCGCACAGCAGCAGAGCAGGAGCGTTGGCCTCGCACCCCGGATTCCCAGGTCCGCCAGGGAGCAGCGATCGCTGGGGCTGGGGGGCAGATGAACAGCAACTGCAGGCAGTAAGGGGTGGCTGAAGGCATCTGGCAGCGGGAGAGGGTACCAGGCTGCTGAGGGCAGCGGAGGGGTGCTGAGAGGATGGAGGGAAGGCAAGAGAGAGGGGGTTGTGCAGGTGGAGAACTGGGGTGGGCCAGAGGGGCTTTGAGACGAGCACACGCGCAAGGGCTGAAAGGAAGGGGCGCCCAGCAGGAGCGGGTGTCTGGTCGGGTTGAGGATTAGGGCTTCTGGGACGTGAGTGTGGTTGAGCTGAGAGTGAAAGGGTGCAGAACCGAGCCCAGCGGGTACCCGTGTGAGGGTCATGGTGGATGGAGACAGAGGGGTGGGGCTTGGAAGGGACAAGCTTGAAAGACGGCAAAGGTGGGAAGTCCTCTGGGTCTACCTCGCCTGCAGAGGGAGTGCCTGGAACTAGGCAGGGGAGAGGGTCGTGGCCCTATGTGCGGGCCAGGGGCAACTGAGTTCTGGTCAGGATGGAGGAGGTGGTGCTGGAATGGAATAGGATCTTGCAGCTGGAAGCAGAGGAATCTTGAGGGAACTTGGAGAGTGAGGTTGCGGGGTGATGGGTCAGGTTAGGGAGGCGGCCACATGTGGGTGAGGTGGGAAATGTTATGAGGGCTGAGTACAGCCTTGGCAAAGACACTAGCTGTGCCTTGGCTCCTCACAGAATGAGGGCAGCAGGCACTGGACCCAACCACAATGCCAACTGGTGTCACGGGCAAGAAGAGAATAGTGGACAGAAAAATTCATCTTAACATGCAACTCTATCCTGGAATCCAAGCATGGAAGAGACTTTGAGAGGGCAGGATGACAGCCTCCAGAAGCCAACAGAGGTGTAGAGTGGAGTGGGTTTCTCCATCCCTCCTTCCCAGAATCCAGATGAAAAGCTGTAGACGATAAACAGAAAGTATGTGTATGTGTTGGTGTGTGTGTGTTCATACAAGCAGAGAGAGCACACTCATTCTGTGCCCCAACACAGAAGAGGAGAGTACTTGCTATGCAAGCTTGAGGATCTAAGTTCAAATCCTTAGCATGTAAGAGCCTGGTATGATCTCTCTGCCTGAACCCCAGCTGTTCAAACCCCAGGCAGACCCCTGGAGCTTGAAATTTGACCGTCTCAAAAAAAAAAATAAATAAAGTGTCAGGGCTGGAAAGATGGCTTATCAGTTAGGAGCACTTGTTGCTGTTGTAGAGGACAAGGGTTCAGTTCTTAGGAACAGCATGTGGCTCACAACCATCCTAACTCCAGTCCCAGGGGACTCTGACACCCTCTTCTGATCACAACAGGCACTAGCATGGTGCACATACAGACATATAGGCAAGACATTCATACACATAAAAAAAATTAAGCACATCTAAAAGAAGAAAAAAATAAGGTGAAGAGGAATAGAGGACAATACCAGTGCCCTCCTCTAGTGTCTGAGATGCAGTGGCACACAGGTACATGGAGTAAAGGTGCCTCCATCCATAAACCACACACACACACACACACACACATATATACACACACTCACAAACATACACACGCACTCACAAACACATAATACACAAACACACACATACATACACACACACTCACAAACACATAATACACACACACAAACACACACATACATATACACACACTCACAAACACATACTACACACACACACATACATATACACACACTCACAAACACATACTACACAAACACACACACATACATATACACACCACACACTCACAAACACATACTACACAAACACACACACAATCACACACGTACACACACACATACATACACACACACTCACAAACACATACTACACAAACACACACACAAACACATACACACACACACTCACAAACACATAATACACACACACAAACACATACATACACACCGCACAAAATAAAAATAAATAAAAACAAAACAGAGGAAGACCATGGAAGTTGGGAAAGGCCACCTGTGGGAGTCAGAAGCCATAGTGTGTTGGGAGCAGAGGAGAGGGATTTGAGGAAGGCGGACGGGTCAGCAAAGTCTCTTGGACACGAAAGATGTAGCTAGCGCTGGAGTAATGCGTGCTCCTGTCAGAAGACACAGCATGGAAAAAGGCGAAGGACCGTGATGTGAAAGGAAACCTCAGCAATTGAGAATGAGCTCATGAGGTCCCTGCTCCATCTCTGCAGAGTTCAGAGAGGGCCTGGCCACGCTGTAGGTGTGCAGTGACTGTGGACTGAATGAGTAACTGAGCTGTGGTGGTAAGAGTCAAGGAGAATAATGCGAGTTGACAAGAGCTTTGTAAACTGTAAAGCACTGTACCGGAGAAGCCACTGTTGCTATGCAGGTATGTGTGCCTGTGCAACGGCGCCCTGGGTTAGCTCCTTCCAGTCGGAAGGGAGGAAACCAAGATGTATCAAGTTTCACTTGTGTGGAAGGTAGAATGCCTCTAAAGCAACTAGCAGAATTTAGCTTAGCATTTAGTACGTCCTCAATAAGCGGTAGTTGTTCTGAGAGTGTTTCTATGGCTCTAAGAGTCCTGGGAAAGCAGGGAGGCTGGGCTGGGCTGGGTTGGTGGTGATTGGTTGGCAGGTGGGAATGGTCTAAAGAAGGAACAAATTGGCAAAGTGTGCTTTGGGGGAAGATGGTGTACAATGGAACAAGATTCACACATACACCCAACTCCCTTGAAAAGTTTTTTAAATGTGTAAAAATTAGCGGGACGTTGGTGGCGCACGCCTTTAATCCCAGCACTCGGGAGGCAGAGCCAGGCGGATCTCTGTGAGTTCGAGGCCAGCCTGGGCTACCAAGTGAGCTCCAGAAAAGGTGCAAAGCTACACAGAGAAACCCTGTCTCGAAAAACCAAAAAAAAAATTGTAAAAATTATTATTATTATTATTATTATTATTATTATTATTGGTGTGTGCACACGTGTGCATGTACATGATGTGTATAGGGGCTAGTGAGCCACACTGAAGACGTGGAGGTCAGAAGACAGCTTGACGGAGTCTTTAATAAATGTTCCCTGAGGAGGGCAGAGAGTTACGTTCCCTGAACTTCCGCTGTGTTCAATGTGCTATGGTAAATGCATCTTCCACGTTACCCACAATCTTCCCAACAAAGTTAGTTTTACCAAGGAGGAAGACTGTGTTTGTCTTGTGAATTCCCTTATCCAGACAATAACAAATAAACAATAGAACAGGAAACTGAATCTAATTTGTTTGATTTTGAACCCCAAACTACTTCCATCACTTAGGATGACTTGATTAAAAATATCCACAAAGCTAACGAGAAGTCTCAGCGGGTAAAGGTGCCTGCTGCCATGGCTGAGGACCTGAGTCCCATCCCTGGGACCCACATGGTGGAAGGAGAGAACCGACTCCTGTAAGTGGTCCTCTGACCTCTTCCACACGAGCATGGCGACAGGTGTGCACTTGCACACGTATACACAAAACATATTTTTTAAATGAAGAGGTTTATGAAGCTAAAATGGCAGGCCAGCCACCCCTGCAGAACCTTCCTGTCCCTGCCTCCCCAGTACTGGATGACAAGCACATGCAGTTTTGTCTTGGATCCCAAGTATCGGACTCATGTCCCCCTGCTTTTGAGGCAAGTGTTTTACCGACTGACTAATCTATCCTCCCAGATCCTATAAAGCATTCATTCACATGCTGACTTTAAAGTTGTTCTGGAAGGCCATTTTTTTCACTCACTTCGCAGAGCAGAAACCAAGGCTAGGCGTGTGAATTGCCTATAGTTGCACAATTACTATGAGAGCGGCACTCAGCCCAGGTCTCTCAGACTTAATGCCATGGCGAGTCCTCTGACTCCATCAGAAAAGCACATCCATTCCCTCTCCACTGCATTTACTGAGTCCGTCTCTTCCTGCAGGACCGCAGGGCTCTTCCATTCTTGCACTCCCCTTTCCTAGCTGAAGTCACCTTCTTTCCTAGGTGTGGTTTGTTTTTGGTTTTTTTTTTTTTTTTGGCTGCCCACGAGACCGAAAGGGTTATTTGTTTTTCATAACAACCCTTGGAAGAGACATCCCCCCCACCCCAAGTCTGGGACCAAGAATGGCTTCCCAGATAATTTCTGGGCCTTCATCTGTATTACTTGCCATGGAGACAGTGAGCTTGGTAGCTTTATCATTTTATGAGACTGTCACAAAAGAGGGAAGATTTGATTGATGCTTATCGTACAAATGCGGTTCTGTGCACACCACTGTGCAGTGACCTGTCTGCTCAGATCTACCTCAGGCGGCTGCCTGCTGGGATACTTTCTGCTTCTCTACCAAATGTCTATGTCGGCCCTGCCCCCCCCACCTGAGAAGATGCCCTCGAGGGGGCTTCTGTCTGAACCCGTTCACTCTGCTCTCCGCCTCTCTCTGTTCTCATACAACCTCCCAGGAAAGCTGTACTGTGTCCAAATAAGCAGACTTGACAATACAGTATGGCAAATGCGGTGTGGTGACGTGACGCTCCATCCTGAGAATGCTATTTTGCTCACCTGAAATTTGTTATGGTTTTATTTTCTTTAGGCCCAGCCAAATCTGGGAGACATGCGGTAACAGACAGCCTGGCCAGCAACTGGCTTGTCATGTGACCTTGGACAAATCACTATTCTTTATAGAACCTCAGTGTTTCTTACCTGTCAAGTGATGGGATGGGTAGATCAGATAAATCAGGTCAGGGTTTAAAATGTATGTTCTCGGGGCTGGAGGATCGCTCAGTGGTTAAGAGCACTTGTTGCTCTTGCTGGGGACCTGGGTTTGATTTCCAGCACCCACGTGGTGGCTCACAACCATCTGTAACTCCAGTTCCAGAGGATCCAGCACCCTCTTCCGGCCCCTGCAGACACTGTACACATGTGGTATACAGGCATACAAACAAGCAAAGCATCCATACACACAAAATGAAAATAAATCTTTAAAAATTAAAATGAGACTTGTAGTCTTCCTATCACGCCCCACTCCCCTGCTTTTAGCATAACTGCTAAAGGCAGGCAAGTTTCCCCCCCCCACACACACACATGTATGTATGTATGTATGTATGTATGTATGTATGTATGTGTATAGTCAACACAATGAATGAAGCATATTTATATTCATTCTATTACTTAAACTTTACAGCAGCTTTATGGAGTCACTATTATTCCCAGATGAGCACACTGAGGCTTTGAGCTTGAGTAACTGCCAGGTTCACGCACTGAGCTACTGGGAAAACTGGAACCAGTCCCCAGGCCTCCTGTTGTGATAAGAAGAAGCCTCAAGCTTCCCCTTAAAAAACTATTTATTTATTTAAACAAAGTCTTCTGTAGCCTAGGTTAGCCTCAAACTTGATATGAAGCTGAGGATGACCTTGAACTCCTGATCCTCCTGTCTCTACCTCCTAAGTGCTAATATTATAGGCCTGTTCCAACATACCCAGTTCCCAGATCCTTTTAATCCTAGCAATTTAAGAATGTAAAATTGCTGAACATGGAGGGACATATCTGTAATTCAAGCATTTGGGAGGATGAGGCAGAAACTTCGTAAGTTCAAGACCAGCTATATAGTGAATTCCAAAACAATATCCTGCCCCTGCCTCCCAAAAAAGTGTAGGGCTGGAGAGATAGCTCAGAGGTTGCAGCACTTATTATTATTATAGATGACCTGGGTTTGGTTCCCAATACTCATACTGGATGGCTCACAACTACCTATAATTTCAACTCTAGGGGACCCAACACCCTCTTCTAGCCTCCAAGGGCTCCTGCATGCAGATGGTGTATAAATTCAAACAAATTCACATACCTACACATAAATAATAGTTTTTTAAAAATTTATTTTATGTGCATTGGCATTTTGCCTGCATCTATGTCTGTGTGAGAGTGTTGGATCCCGTGGAACTGGAATTACAGACAGTTGTGAGCTGCTATGTGGATGCTGGGAATTGAACCTGGGTCCTCTGGAAGAGCAGCCAGTGCTCTTAACCTCTGAGATATCTCTCCAGCCCCCATAAATAATAATTTAAAAATATTTAAAAAGTGTTAAACTGGCTATATAGTGGAAAAAGTAATTGAAATTTACATTTTCAATTCTGATAAATTGGAAAAAATAGATACATGTTTATTGAAAGAGGTCACATCCCCTAAGGAATCACTATAAATGTTGACAGGTGAAAGATGCCTAAAACTGCCCTGAGTTCAGAAGGGGAGGCAGCCAATTCATTATAAAACAGGCCCAAATAATAGAGCCCAAGCAAGGAGAAAGATGGTTGAAAGAGTTGACTGCAGAAGTGAATTAAAAGTTGGACGTGGCCGGGCAGTGGTGGCACACAACTTTAATCCCAGCACTCGGGAGGCAGAGCCTGGTGGATCTCTGTGAGTTCGAGGCCAGCCTGGTCTACAGAGTGAGACCCAGGACAGGCACCAAAACTACACAGAGAAACCCTGTCTCGAAAAACAAAAACAAACAAACAAACAAACAAAAACAAATAAAAATTGGACATGGTGGTGAATGCCTTTAATATCAGCACTCAGGAGGCAGAGGCAGGCAGTTCTCTTTGAGTTTGAGGCCAACCTGGTCTACATAGTGAGTTCCAGGACAGCCAGGTCTATGTGAAAGACCCTGTCTCAAAAAATTGAAGAAGAAGAAGAAGAAGAGGAGGAGGAGGAGGAGGAAGAAGAGGAAGAAGAGAATTAAAGGGGTCAATAAAATAATAAATACTGCATAGCTTCCACAAACTAAAAATCAGCACCAGATTGTTTATATATAGTCCTGCTGATTCTATTTATGCCGTAGCTCCAAGTAGGTGATATTTCCCCTATTTTAGGGCAAACACTCTGGCTTACAGAGTTTATGTGACTTGTCCAGGAATTCAGCTGATGACTAGAGCAGCAGTTTTAAACATCTCCTAACACTGCAGGGTACCACATCTAGTCTCTGCTGTTAGCTTTGAGGCTTTGCCAAATCCCCCTAATTCAAATGGGAACAATGGTTCCCATCCACCCAATTTTCATTTTTCAGATTTACCTTAAAGGATAAAACAAGATAAGGACCTGAAATTGAGTTAAGGATCAAATCTATGTTTTAGTAAAGTTGCCCTCTGATCAGCAATTTTATTTCTCAGACTCTGTCCCCAGGAAATATTAGGAAAGTGAATAAAGGTTTCTGTAAAAAATGTCCACTGCAGTGTAATTTATGACAAGCAAGTGGAGGCGCTTGTCAAGTCTAATGACTGGAATCCACACGGTGGAAGGAGAGAACTGATTCCTGAGAGCTGTCCTCAGACCCCCCCATGCATGCCGTGGCACATGCACACCCAAACACACAATAAACAAACAAACAAACAAACAAACAAATAAATAAATGTAATGTAATTCTTCAAAGACTAGAAAACAACTTTCAAAACAAAATTAGTCAGTGTGGTGGTGTATGCCTGTAATCCCAGCACTTGGCAGGTGGAGGCAGGTAGATCTCTGTGAGTTCCAGGCCAACCGGAGCTGTCTGTTTCAAAAAAAAGGGACAGGGACCCTGTCTCAAACAAACACACAAACAAAGCCATAACAACAACAAACAAACAAACAAACAAACAAACAAACAGAAAACAACAAACCAAAATAACAAAAAACATTTAAAATTGAAAACACCCTTCTTCCTAGAGAGAAAGATAACATGAAAGGATTGGCCAATAACACAGGGTGGAATGTAGCTATAAATGTCAATGGAATAGTATTAATGAAGAATTTTTAAAATATGAGTACTTTTGGAATGTACTTTAAAATCTAAGTACTTTAAAAATGACTTTATTTTTTATTTATGTGTATGTGTGTGTCTGTCCAAGTATATGCTCTGTGTGTGTGTGTGTGTGTGTGTATGTGTGCACGCACGCACGCACGCACGCACGCATGCAATGGGCATAGGTAAGTGTGCACAGAGGCCAGAGAAGGGCATTAGGTGTACTTCCCTAGCACTCTTCACCATATTCCTTTTTTTTTTTTTTTTTTTTTTTTTTGTTTTTTTTCGAGACAGAATTTCCCTGTGTAGCTTTGCGCCTTTCCTGGATCTCACTTGGTAGCCCAGGTTGGCCTCGAACTCACAGAGGTCCACCTGGCTCTGCCTCCCGAGTGCTGGGATTAAAGGCGTGTGCCACCACTGCCCGGCCACCATATTCCTTTGAGGTAGTGTATTTCACTGACCCTGGAGCTTGCCTTCCTGTTTTGTCTAGGTTGGCAAGCTGCCAGGCCCAGTGAGTTCCCGTCTCTACTATATGGTAGTGTCGGGGTTATAGGCATGCGTGAGTTATGTGGGTGCTGGGACCCAGACCCATGTCCTCATGTTCACACAATAAGTGCTCTTAACTACTGAGTCATCTCTGCAGTCCTGAATCACCCATTCTTGAAGTAGGATGTGTAAACTAAAAGGGAAGGTTTACAAGACAGTTTAGGTAGCCAGTGGTGCCCATCTGTCTCTTCCAACCTCACTGTCTTTCTCCATGTAAATACTATCCAGGGCATGCTCCACACTTGCTCAGGGAACCTTTTCCTGGGGCGCAGATTAATTTAAAGATGAAGCTGAGGGTCTCGGATGAAGACTTGAGAGCTGGAGGCAAAGAGTGAGAAGACAGTGAAGAAGTTTTGCTAAAGTGTTGTTCAGAGTCTGATGTATTTATCTGATCTTTAAGAGAGCTTTATTTTGTTTGTATGTTCACCGGCTTCTTGTCCTTAGAGTTTGTCCAGATCTACTTGCTCACTCCTTCTTTCTTTTTACAATTATTTATTTAAAACTTTCTGTGTGTTTGTGTTCTTGCTTGTGTGCCACAGCTTGTGTTTGTGTGCCACTTGTGTGGAGGTCAGAGGACAAACTTTCAGGGAAATCAGTTCTCTCCTCCACCAGCTGGGTTCCCTGGGGTTAGACCCCAGTCATCAGGTGCCATCAAGTGCTTTGACCCACTGAGCTACTGACCCTCCTTTTTTTTTTTGTTGTTGTTGTTTTTCGAGACAGGGTTTCTCTGTGTAGCTTTGCGCCTGTCCTGGAACTCACTCTGTAGAACAGGCTGGCCTCAAACTCACAGAGATCCGCCTGGCTCTGCCTCCCGAGTGCTGGGACTAAAGGCGTGCGCCACCACCGCCCGGCTTTGGTGC
>CABHPH010153949.1:0-24868 GCA_902168325.1 Peromyscus nudipes
GTGACCCAGCAGGCTGTTTCCTTCCTACTTTACCAAGTAAAGAAACTGAGGCTAAGAGGTGGTGACTTGCCCAAGGACACGTAGTTGGGGTTCAAATCCCAGACCCTGAATCCCAACTCTGAGCTCTTTCCACAGAGCCCAAGTCTGTGGGGAAAGGGATGGCTTCAAGCTTAGGGAATGACCAAGACGCTCTTCTGTCCCTCTCTGAAGAGTCTTTCCAGAGAGGTCACCTGACTCAAGGGTCCCCCCTTTGAAGATCCCTGTTGAAACATCTCTAGGCACTTTCCAATTATTGCTGGAATGGCATTACTCGATGGTGCCAGCACAGTGGAGCCCCAGACACGGACCTTTCTCCAAGGTAAATCCCCAGAATAGGGCAGTGCCCAAGAGCCTTCAGATGGGCAGCGACAGCATCACCCAGGAGCATGTTAGAAACCGTCTTCACATCCCAAGTCTCCCCAGTCAGATCTACATCTAAACAAGATGTTCTTAGACTCCATCGAGGGGAGGAGCTCAGCTCAGAACAATCCTTTTGTCTCACAGGTCCAGGGCCTGGGAGACTGAGGAGTCCCCCAGAGGCTGCATCCAGAAACCCAGTCAGTCCTAGGCACTCCACTGTCAGGAAGCCTGGACAGAGAGGGATTCAGCCTGTTTGTGTACTCCCAAAGATGGGATGTTCACCCTCTCCTGAGGATGTCCACCTCCTGAGTTAGCCCAGGACACTGGGTTAAACACTCCAGATTTCTTTGTTTTAAATAGCCTTTTTAGGGGCTGGGGATCTGAGTAAAAGCAGGATGAAACCGTGCACACACCCCACCGCCACCCCCCAGTGTTCCTATAGGGACACGGGAGATGGAGACAGAAGAATCCCATGAGCTTGTGGACCAGCCAGCCTGGTGTTCGCAGCAATGACTGATGAAAAGGACCCTGACTCATGCAAGATAGAAACCGATACCCCAAATTACTGTCTGATCTCTGCACATACACTGTGCCATGCACACACCTACACACCTGCATACACACACACACATGAACCATACCACACCACACGCTCACACACAAAGGCTTTTTTAAAGGCTTAAAAACCAAACAAAATATTTCACTGTAAACACACACACACACACACACACAATTAAATCACTTAGCAACCAACTATATAACGACCACAGTTAACAAACTTCCTGTCATACGTGCATGCCCGTGTGCTAGTTTACACTGAACACACTGTTCGTGTTTTGCTGGCTTTGTGGAAAACATTCTGTGTCTTTAACTGTGATTCCTGGTGTCTGCATCGACCAGGCTATCGTTGATGTGACTAACATCCCAGATAGCAGGTGAGAGTCTTAGGAAGAAATGACTTCCTCAGCCAGTCTGGGAAGGCAATAATAAAGCAGCTACTTGGAGTCCTGGGTTCAAATCTCAGCTCTGTTTTGTTTTGTTGTTGTTGTTGTTGTTTTTAATTTTATGTAATGAGTGTTTTGCCTGCCTGGATGCCCGTGTACCAAGGGCATGCAGTTCCCACAGAAGCCAGAAGAGGGTGTCGGATCCCCTGGGACGGGAGTGACAGATGGTTGTGAGAGGCCTGTGCTGGGAGTCGAACCCTGGCCCTCTGGAAAGGCAGCTGTAACTGCTGAGCCATCCCTCCAGCCCCCTCAGCTGTTTTGTTTTCAACACTTAGCTGGCTTGGGGCACAGTATGAAACTCCTTTTCCTACAGAATGGAAATAACAATGGCTGTTAGAGGGGCTGCCCCATATAAATGTCTGGAAACCACACGTGAGACACAAGCCCAGAGGCACCGTCAGTGACACACAGTTTTGACCTCTGACTCCTGCCGAATGGCTTCATGGGAGTTGGATGGTTTCATGCATGCCCTTGTCTCACCATTTCTGTCTCCTGTGCCATTTAGCAACTGTTCTTTCTCATGCATATGGAAAGTAACTAACCTACAGG
Organism: Peromyscus nudipes; assembly: GCA_902168325.1. Classification (NCBI taxonomy): domain Eukaryota; kingdom Metazoa; phylum Chordata; class Mammalia; order Rodentia; family Cricetidae; genus Peromyscus; species Peromyscus nudipes. Next base: position 1,953 of record CABHPH010153949.1, read on the forward strand.
CCATGCAGGGGTGGCTGTCCACCAAACAGAGAGGAATCATCCTTTTAACGCCACACATGAGTCCCACAAGGAGGGAAACCCGGGAGGGTAACTGGAGACCTGGTGGGCCAGCAAAGGATGAAACCAGGCTGTGGGCCCAGAGCCATGAATTAGAAGCTGCCTACACCACAGAGCCCAGCCCCTGCCCATCCTCCCAGTGCCCAGAGCTGGCAGTGGCCCCTGTATATGAATGTGCAGACCTCAGATCAGCCAGCTTTGGGCTTCCGCCATCCGCTTTCCTGGCGCCTGTGTCTGAATCCAACTGAGTACTAAGACCAAAGTCTAGCACTAGATCCAACTGAGTACTGAGACCAAAGCCCAGAGCCTGCTGTGGACAAACAGACCCTGCCAATCCCCACCGCAAGACATGATGGAGAGGCCCAGCGCACGGGGTTTCCTCCCATCTTCCTGGGCAAAGACTTCATAGAAAGTGTTTCACTGTGTAACGATGGCAGCTTCCTTAACCCCATGCCTGGGACTTATCCTAGGAGGACTTAAGTTCCCGTCAGGCATACCCCAGCACCCACAGAATGCCAACCTTAGGATATTTTACTGATACCTGATAGCCACCCGCAGGGAAGTGATCTTTTTTGTACATATGAGCCTGCATGTATGTCTGTACGGCAAGTGCATACCTGTTGCACACAGAGGGCAAAGAGAGCGTTGTATCCTCTGGGACTGAGATGACAGACAGCTGTGAGCTGTCGTGTGGGTACTGGAAATCAAACCTAGGTCCTCTGGAAGAGCAGCCAGTGCTCTTAATCACCGAGCCGCCTCCGCAGCCCCATGAGAAGTGACTCTTGACCTGACTTTTCAGCCCCTTCAGCACCAGGACACAGCCTTTCTTCTACACAGGGCTGGGGCAGTACAATTTGTGGACTCTCAGATGACCCAAGGGACACAGGAGAGGCGCACAGCATTCAACCGTATCAGGGACGCACACTCCACAGCTGTCCCAAGGACAAAAGGGAGAGACAGCTGGGATATTTAAGCGGGGATATTATCCTGGGTTCTGGGCATCTGGAGGGACTCCTGGGTTTATTGTCTTCGTCCATGTGTCCTCTAGTTATACGGGTTGTTGAAAATACTGTCTGAATCCTGCATGTGGCAGCCAGCCCTCTGTGTTGGAAGGCTTTGCACCTGCAAATCTAACCGACTGTTCACTGAAAATCGGAGGGAAAACTGTTTATATGAAACACGTTTTTGTTCTGTTTTTCCTCTGCCATTGACCGCTCCTAACCAATACAGTCTAGCGGCTATGTGCATAGCACTTACATTGCATCCATTTTTTAGAGTTATCTAGAGGGCTGGAGAGAAGATAACTCAGTAGCTAAGAGCACTGGAGGCTCAGCCAGAGAACTGGGTTTAAGTCCCAGCATCCACACAAAGCAACTCACAACTATCTGTTAACTCCAGTTCCAGGCGATCTGACTCCCTCTTCTGGTCTCCATGGGTACTGCATGTATGCGGTACACAGACACGCAGGCAAAACACCCTGCACACCGGACATAAAAGTAAATCTTAAGCCTTGAGGCAGGGGGAGGAGGGGCTTGGAACTGCCTCTGCTAAATGTACCTCCCCATGGGAGGCCTTACCTTCTTGTAGGAGGGAATGGGGGGTGGTGGGTTGGGAGGGGGAGACTGGAGGGGTGGGAGGAAGGAAGAGAGGAATCTTTGGTATGTAAAATGAATAAAATTTTTTGTTAATAAATAAAGTAAATCTTAAACAAAAATTCAATCAAAGTCATCCTGAGATGCTGTGACTCACACGGCTGAGGGCTTTGCAGCTCAGGGGTGGAATGCTTGCCTAGCACATGGAAGGCCCTGGTTCAAGCCTCCCCTAGTTTGCTTTCTACTGCCATGATAATAATAATAATAGTAATAGTAATAATAATAATAATAATAATAATAACATGAGGAAAAGCAACTTGGGAGGAAAGGGTTTATTTCAGGTTACAAGCCCAATCACAGGCCATGATGAAAGGAAGTCCCTGCAGGAACTCAAGGCAGGAACTGAAGTACCATGGAAGAACACTGCTTACCAGCTTGCTCCTCATGATTTCCTCAGCTTGCTTTCTTATAGCACCCAGGACCACCTGCCCAGAGGTGGCCCCTCCCACAGTGGGCTGGGCCCTCCTGCATCAATAATTAATCAAGAAAATGTCCTACACATTCGCTTACAGTCAAACTGATGGAGGCGTTTTCTCAACTGAGGCTTCCCTTCCCAAATAACTTGTGTCAAGTCGAGAAAAACTTAACCAGGACAAAAATCCAGCACTGAGAGTGGGGAGAGGGGAGAGGAAGGGAGAGGGAGGAGGGGAGAGGGGGGTCAGGACAGGAGAGACAGCAGAGAGGGTGGCAGTCAGGAGACTTGAACATCTACAGATTTGGGGACTCAGGGCAGGGTCTTAGAACCAATCCCGTTAGGACAGAGGGACCACCGTACTGATTTCGGTCACTTGCTCAGCCAACCAAATCTACTCTGTGTGTGTGTGTGTGTGTGTGTGCGTGTGTGTGTGTGTGTGTGTGTATATATATAATTTATTTAACTTTATTTTATGTGCATTGATATGAAGGTGTCAGATTTCCTGGAACCAGAGTTCCAGACAGTTGTGAGCTCCCATCTGGGTGCTGGGAATTGAACTCAGGACCTCTAGATCAGCCAGTGCTCTTAACCACTGGACCATCTCTCCAGCCGCCTCACCAAGGTTTTCAACGACCTTTATTCCAATTGTCATCCAGCCTAGGACACTAGCAGACAGGATAGGCCTTGCCCTCTCAAGCTCCCTGCTCCAGTCCTCTGGGCCCTGGCATGTTCATCTCAAATACCCCTGCCAGCCCTGGCCCTGGAGTCGGGAGCTCAGAGTCAATCTGGCTGGAACTATCTCAATGTTTTACATGGGCCAGAGAAGTGACTGGATAAGGCCACCATATTGGCAGAAACTGCCCTTGCACACGGTGCCACAGCCAGGGGGGTGTGGCTACCTGGCAGGCCCAGGAACCTATCCTCCCTAGGACACGCTCACAGGGGCCCTCTGACAAGCTCCACCCTGGCCGCACACCCAGGGCCTGGCCCAGCACCTTCAGCCTCCATGGCTGTGGGAGGGGTGGTCAGGGAGCAGTCAGAAATGGCTTCCCACGGTTGGACACAGAATGGCCACAGGACACACCCACAGGGCAGAAAGAACAGTGAATCTGGTTTCCTTGCTTCTCACCTCTAGGCCAAATTCAAGGCCACCTTTGCCAGGACTCCTAGGTGAGGATGTGACATCACCTATTGGCCTGAGATAGCCACTGGGTGTGTACGAGAAAAACAAGCAAAGGTCAGAGTGCTAACCGAAGGGAGACAGCACAGCAGGAGGGAGGGGACAGGTGGAGAGTGCTGGGGCCGGAGGGTCGAGCTGCTGCCCCCGGATAACCGCTGTGCACCAGGCACCGTCCCAGGCTTTCTCCTCCACCTCCTGACCACCTTAGAGAACGGAACTATTCCACTCTTAGAAGCAAGAAAACAAGATTCTCTTTCTTTAATTCATTCTTTCTTTTCTTGTGTGTGTGTGTGTGTGTGTGTGTGTGTGTGTGTGTGTGTGTGTGCAAGCGTGTGTGCCCCATGTGCAAGTGTACATGCTCATGCCAGAAAAGGACACTGGGCATCCAGCTCTGTCACTGTCCACTTTATTCCCATGAGACAGGGTCTCTCACTGAACTGGAACCTAGGTGGCCAGCCAGCAAGGCCCAGTGATTCTCCTGTCTCTGATTCCCATAGTACTGAGGTTAAAGACCATGCCCAGCTTTTTATGCAGGTACCGGGGATTTGAACTTAGGTCCTCATGCTTGCTGTAATGGCTAGTTTTTATGTCAATTTGACACAGGCTATGGTCATTTGGGAAGAGAGAACCTCAACTGAGAAAAATGCGCCAACCAGACCTATGGGGCATTTTCCTAATTATTGATTGACGTGGGAGAGCCCGGCCCACTGTGGATGCTGCCACCTCCAGGCGAGTGGTCCAAGAGTACATAAACAGGTTGAGCAAGCAATGGAGAGCAAGCCACTAAACAGTGCTCCTCCGTGGCCTCTGCTTCAGCTCCTGCCTCCAGGGTCCCACCCACCCTGGCTGACTTTGAAGACAGACTGTGATGTGGAAGTCTAAGATGAACTAAACCCTAACCTTCTGCAAGTTGCTCTCAAGTCAGTTTTTTTTTTTTTTTGTCATAGCCGAAGAAACCCTGAACTAAGACTCTTGCAACAGCAAGCGTTCTTACCCACCGACCATTTCTCCCAGCACCTACAAAGAATACAAGCTTCCTGAGGGCTGGGGATAAAGCTTCCATGGTAGAGTGCTTGCAGAGTACGTACAAGGCCTGAGTAAACGGGGCGTGGAGAGCGCCCTGGTGCTCGCAGCTCTTAGGGGGTTGAGGCAGGAAGATCAGAGGTTCAAGGACATCCTTAGCTATGTCATAAGATCTTGTTGAAGGGCAGAAAAGAGGGAAGGAGAGGGAGGGAGGAAGGAGGTGCAAGATTCTGTGAGGCTAAGTAACTGTCCAAGGTCCCCCACCTGGGAAGTGGGAAGCTGGGATTTAAACAGATCTCTGTGACTCTGCGGCCCCTATTTACACTCAGGACTGTCCAGTTTCTGGGTGACAATGAATAGTTCCCACAGCCCAGTACAAAAGAGAAGAGCTCAGAGGACAAAGTCAGCCCTTTCCCGGCACTGAAGCTCTGAGCTAGCAGAGGGTAGCACCAGGAGGAGACAGATGGAAGCGGAACTGTGGTCCTGGCCGGGGCCACAGGTGTGGCAGCAGCACACAGCCTCTCGAGCTGCGTCTCCTCAGGCCTCCTTTCAGAAATATGGCTTCTGGGAGGGTAGGTTTGTGTAGAAATCCTGTTGCCCAACGATTGGACAGTCCCACTGACATGAGCTGCAATTCGGGGAGACGTGGAGGGTTCGTGGAGATGTGATGGGGAAACCACGGGAGCGCCATGCGCTTGAGCCCTGAACACAGCAGGCTTCAGAGGGACAGATGTGGGGAGAAAGCATCCTCGGTGACAGGGAGGAGTGAAATAGAGACTACAGGGGGAGGGGACACTGAGCCAGGACCCTCCGAGCTTTCTGGAACCTTCTCCTGAACAACCCCTGCTTCCCAAAACACACAGCTTCTAGATCACAGAAGACTGCCCAGATTGCAAAAGGGGGTGGGGCTGGGTTTCCCAGCCCAGTGGAGAGCAACACAGCCACCCAAGCAATAGCAAAGACCCCCTCCCCATCACCCTGTAACCCTGGGGGTATCAGGCCCCTACAGTCCTGCGGTATGAGAACTATACGTTTTCAGACTCTGAGCTTGAGGTAGGAGAGCCCCAGCTTCAGTTGGTGGCTGGAGGGGTAAACCAAATCCCCAGGAGAACATGAGAGGGCTGTGGGCAGTCTTGCCTCATGTTCCACACCAAGACCAGCCTCTCCTCGGCAGAGTTAGGGCAGAGAGTGGCACAGAGCACAGTGTCCAGCAATCTGCACTCCCTCTCTCCTGAAGGACGATGCTCAGAGGAGCCACAGGACAGACTGTCCACCACTGTCAGAGGGCTCAGGCAGGTTTCAGGCCAGGAGATAAGAATAAGGACAGTGCCAAGAGGCAAGACCCTGGAGTCTTCGGCCACCTGTGCTCACACCGAGGCAAAGACATCAAGTACCACTAAGTGCTGACCCGGCCTACGAGGCTCCTCCCTGCATCGCCTCCCTCCCTGAATCCCAGCAACCCTCCCAGACAGCAGAGGAAGCCCTGTCTGCCTGCCTGCACAGTGGGGTCCAAAAGCTGAGTTCAGGGCGCAGGAAGTGGTGTGTAGATGTCATAGGCCTGTTTTCTTTTGAATTACGGGTTGACCATCCTAAATCTGAAAATGGGCTCAAATTTTTAGATTTTTTTTTTTTGGGTGCCAGAGTAACACTCTAAGTGGAAAATTCCACACCTGGGCTTGTGATGGGTCACTGTCAAAAATTCAGGTGCACTAAAAATAACACGTAAAGTTACCCTCCGGCTGTGTATCTAAGGTGAACATGAAACACATGTGAACTTCATGTTTCGACTTGAATCCTCTCCCCAAGATTGCTGCGGCTGACCTGCAAACATTCCAAATCCCAAACGCTCTGGTCCCAAGCATTCCAGAGAGGAGATACTCAACTTGTAAGGAATCTCCCCTTATAGAGAAGCTTTAGGTTTGCCGGGGTAGCAGGGACATCCCATGTACCCTGTACCCCTCTGTTCCCACTACTGGCGTCTTGCGTAAGGATGGTTCAAGCTGTCAGGATGAGCCAGCCTACACTTGCAGGCAATTATTGACTCAAGTCTGTACATCTATCACTCTGGTCCTCCAGTTTCCCTCTAACATCCTAACATCCTGTTTTGCGGGGGAAGTGGGGGGGACGACCTCATCCAGGATAGAATAATGCACCAGGTCACACGTTGGCCACAGTTTCTTAGCCCTTCCTGGCTTTTGGTGGCTTTAGTGATTTTGTGGAGAACTACCCTGGGACTTTAGAGAACGTCAATCAATTTGAGTGTACCAGATATATTTTTCCCTTTTCTTTCATTTTCGTATGAGGAGGGGCAGGGTTTCACTAGGTAGCCCAGGCCAGATTTAAACACAGGATTTCCCAGCATTAATCTGGTGCTCGGCCTGACCCATATAGTTGCCCGGCCTGGAGCCAAAATCTTGTCCCCTCAGAGCACACCTTGCCAAGGCGCCACACTTCCTCATGTGCCACATCAACAAGCCCTACCTCCAGGCACCAGCAAGGAGGTGAAAGGAGGCTGCTGAGTCTCCTAACTTGTCCCCTGGCCCAAGCTCATGACCATGACCTTTTATTTCAAAGGGCTGGTGTGGTCTCCCAATGAGTGGTGTCCCCTGCCTGCCAATCAGCAGACACTAAGGGAAGTGGTGTCTCCAAGGCTCCCCAGAGCCTAAGGGCTGGCCTGCATAGCTCCCCTGGGATCAGGCTCTTTGGTCCACCTCAGATCCAGGTTGTTTGTGCAGGGTGGCTCCGGGAGCACAGGGACAGACCCACCCAGCCCAACAGAAGTCCTTTTCATCAATCCACAACGCTCAGCATTTATTCCCCCGCAACCTACTTAGGAAACACAGCAGCCTTGATGTCCCAGGCAGGCCTGCCTGAGTATAAACAGAGGCACGAGGAGACCTGGCAGGCCCAGAGCTCCACACTTCCTGCCTCCTGCACTCAGCGTTGGGAGCCCACTGTGCCTCTCTATGGTGTGGTGGACAAGGAGGGACAGATGTCCAGTTCGGGAGCCTGGGTTTAGTCGATGGCATCTGTTAGTTCTAAAACAACCTTCTACTTTGGGAGCCCCGTTACATCACCCCAGAAATAGAATGTCGGGAGTCTCCTCTGTGGTTGATAAAGAGGAATGCTATGTGTGAAAGTGCTCTGGGGACAGTAGTGTCCTCTTCAGTCACTGCTCACATAGTCTTGTGCTGGGGGGCATGAGTCCTGTGCTGGGGGGGGACATGAGTCTTGTGCTGGGGGGGCATGAGTCCTGTGCTGGGGGCAGCATCTTTATTGTGCTTTCTGTTGGGGTGACAGTTGTTTCCTCTCAGGGTGGGAAGGCTTAGACAACGTCCATACCTGTGTAGCTTAGAGTAGGGAAGCGCTTCACCTGTCACTGTGGACAATTTGACACTGGTCAGGGACCTGCCTCATGCACTGTAGGATACTCAGGGTCTCTACTGGTCTCTACTCATGAGATGCCAGCAGTACCCCACCTCCTTCAGTTGTCATAACAAAGAAATACAACCAGAAGCTGCTTGCTCCTTCTCTTCGGTCCCTTTCCTTTTCTTCATATCTCCCAAAACCCACTGTTCCCCCCTCCCCCGTTGTTTTTGGTTTTGTTTTTGTTTTGTTTTTGTTAAAAGTTAAAAGCAGTGGGTTTGGGGATTTAGCTCAGTGGTAGAGCACTTCCCTAGCAAGTGCAAGGCCCTGGGTTCAGTCCTCAGCTCCGGGAGGTGGGGGTAAAAGCAAACCCCATTTCAAGGCAGTGGTGTGTGTGTGTGTGTGTGTGCGCGCGCGCGCGCGCGCGCGCGGTGCTGGGGCTGAACCCCAGCCCCCACCCGCACTCCCTGCACATTAGACTGGGAGCCCAGGATCTTCCTTCTCCCCTCTCCACAACTGCCTGTCAGGTTCTGCAAGAGCAGCAGCGATAGGTAGGAAACACACTTGGGAATCAGACAGATCTCGGTCTGAAGCCCATCTCTGGCACTTAGTTACTATATAGATTCTGAGCTGGTTGCTTAACTCCTCCAAGCCCTAGAGGTAATGGATGTGGCCTCCTAAGGAGGGGTAGGGGGTCAACAAGCCAGCTGAAAAATGCTCAGGCTGTTGCTGCATGGGGCAGGTGATCCTGCCTCTTGGGCCTCTGTCTCCTCTAAGCCCCTCCTGCACTGTCCTCAATGAGTCTGACTATCCCAGAGCACTGAGGCTTTTCTGTGCAGCCAGACTGAAGCTTTGAGAATGAGAGTCTGGCTCTGCTGACAGGCTCCCAGCAGGTGCACGCTACATCCTGAAAATAACTACTCATTATGTTTCAGGGATCAAAGCGTTCCCTAGCACTGAGATTTGAAGAAGCCCTAAGGACAGGGGCCAGGGAAATGGGTAAACTAAGGCACAGAGAAAGATCAGGCATCCAAAGCCTACTATCAAGGGACAGAAGAATGAAGAGGCAGGCCCTGCCCATCATCTGTAGCTGTGGATCTTTCTAACAACCCATGTGAGTGCAGAATTAACCCGAAAGCAGGCTAGGCTTGGCATGAGAGGCCCGCCACCCTCTGTGCAGGCTTTATCGCTCTGGGGACAGGATCTCCTTGGATGGTGGTGACTGCTTCACTCTCTGAATCTGCTCCGACTCTTCCCCCACTCCACCCCAGCCCCCATGCACTAGCACAATAAAAGCATCCATCCTGGCAACCAGATATCTTCCATGCTTCCGCCAGGCCAGCCCTGGCAGAGACAAGGCTGCTCAGGTAGGCAGAGCTTCACCACAAAAGTAAAACAACACCCGTGTACCAAGATTCACAAAGTCTCCCCAGGGGTGCCCATGCTTCCGGCATCCCAACCAAATAAAAGCCTCACACAATGAAGAGGTTGAGTTGTGGGTCCCACGGGAGGGTAAGGCTGTCTGCTGCCCATCTGCTCACCTCCAGGGGCAGGAAGTCTGGCTGGTCATCCTCTGTTCAGCAAAGTCACAGCCCCACACAACCAGCTTGCCTGATGGCAGTGGCAGGTATGTATGGCCATCCCTAAGCCATAGCCTGTGTGTGCACCATGAGCATCCCTGCTCTGGAAGCTGGGTTCCATGGGAAGTATGGCCTCAGCTGCACCATCCCAGGCCCTGTATTTCCTATCCATATGGCAAGGCAGCAGTGAGCAAGCAGCCCAGCCCATGGTGTTGAACCCAGGTTGGACATAGTGGCCCATCCCTGTAATCCCAGCACTTGGGAGAAGGTGGCAGGAGGATCACGAGTTCAAGGCCAGCCTGGACCACATACTAAGTTCAAGGACAGTCAAGGATACATAGGAAAACACCATCTCAAAAATAGATAAGCAAAAAAATGGGGGGGGGATGGAAGGAGGAAGGAGGAAGGAAAAAGAGAGAGAGAGAAGGAAGGAAAAAAGAATAAACCCAGGCTACCCACATAGTAGTCTCCAAAGAAGTCCCTCAGAGCATTGTCTCTAGGGGAAGCTGACAATGATTCCTGGCCAAGGGTATAAGCCACAGGTTAGGGGTCAAGGGTCAAAAATCAGAGCATAGTTATTGGCCATGCCAAGAGAGCCAGGGCAGGCCACAGGCCTACTTTGTCCAACAGTAAAATATGGAGAAGTGCAGAAGGGCCTGGGAAGGAAGGGTATCGGGACATTAACCTCCACACACCTAACCACCAGGTCTGAGAAAGAACTTCCCATCCCTTCCCGCCACACCAATAGCATTCCCTTGGAGCTCCCAATCTGAGGGGTTTACCACATCCTTCTGAACCAGAAGGATCCTTCTGAAACCTTCCAAGGGGTTTACCAGATCACACCTCTCTGATCAAGTTTCAGAAGTGCTCCGGCCTTAGAAAGGAACGGTCTCTTCATGATTCATCCAAAGATCTCTTCCTCACCTTGGATGAGGTGTGACGGCCCAGGCTCTAATCTCAGCACTCAGGAGTGAGTTCAAGGCCAACCTGGGCAACTTAGCAAGAGCCTGTCTCAAAATGAAAAGTAAAAAGCAAGGAGCTGGGGTCAGAGCTCTGCACAAAGCTCTAGGATCAATTCCCCAGGACAACCAAAAGGAAAAGAAAGAAGAGAAATGCCAGCTTGAGCTGTTTAGCAAAAGCGGCTCTCAAAACGACAGGGTCTACAGAGTGAGTTCCAGGACAGCCTGGTCTACAGAGGGAGTTCCAGGACAGCCTGGTCTACAGAGCGAGTTCTAGGACAGCTAGTGCTGTTATACAGAAGAAACCCAATTGACAACAAAACAAAACAAACAAACAAAAAAAAAAAAAAAAAACAAAACAGGGGTTAGAGAGATGGCTCATAGGTCAAGAATACTTGTTGCTCTTACGGAGGACCCAGGTTCAGTTCCCAGCACCCATTGAGTTGGTGGCTCACAACCACCCATAACTCCAGTTCCAGGGGACCCAACGCCCTCTTCTGAACTTCTAGGGCACCAGGTGTACAAGTGGTACACAGACATACATGCAGGCCAAATGCCCAGACACATAAAAGAAAATAAATAAATTTAAAACAACAACGGAAATGCATGACCCTTTCCTGTTTTCAAGGGAAGTCCCAAATCCAGCTGATGCCAAGTTCCTGTCCATCCTCTCATTCTCCCATCACCCATCAGCCCTGAGCCTCCCACTTTCCATCCCCTGGTCATTTAAGCCCACCTCTCATATCCCAGAACCCACACACATGGGTACCACCCTAAGCAAAGACTCAGTAACCCAGCAGAGGGTCAAAGGCCCTTCCAGGACATACATGCATGTCCTGGGAGCAGCTCTTGGACTATGGGAACCCATCTGGAACCCCAGAGTGGTTAGAATACTTTAAGATAAAAACATTTGAACAGATACAGCAAGAAACCTCTGGAACTTCCCTTACTGAAACAGCAGCAATTTCCAGGAAATGGGGCCACAGAAAATCCCCTTGGAAAGCTTCACACCATAAAGACCCTGGAGCCTGACTGAGCACCAACCACAAACTTCCTCATCTCCATTTGCTCTCCTCCCTTTAAGAAGCCATCTGAGGGTCTGAGAGATGCTGGCAAAGGCACTTGCTGCCAAGCACGAAGACCTAAGTTCAATCTCTGAGACCAGCATGGCGGAAGGGGAAAATCCAACCCCCACAGATTATCCTCTGACCCTCACAGGCCCTCTGTAATACACACACACACACACACACACACACACACACACACACACACACACACGCACGCACACGCACACGCACGTATGCACACATGAATAATATAATTTTAACAGAACCTGTTTGAACTAAGCAAAATTTCCAGTTTAAGCCACTCCTTTGAGTAACTTACTCATCTGAGTTACTCAAAATAACACCCCTATCCCACATCGGAGGATCTGGTAAACTACTTCCTCTTGCTAATCTGTCTCAGACATAGGACATAAGAAGGGAGAGAAGAAATCCTCTCCCACTCTCCCTACCCGCTACATCCACACACATGGGTCACCAGTCACGGAACACCACCTGGCCTAAGGCCACCAACAGAGGCCAGGTTTTGAGTGGACACAGTAGCACTTAGATTCCCTACCCCACAAGAGACCAGCAAGTTACAGCTGGTCCCCCCTACAAACCCTACCACACCTTGCCATGTGGTCCTAGCTGGACCTGGCAATTTCTAGTCTTGAGTTTCGAAGTCAATACTCCAAGGAGGAAGGTGTGTCCACACCCATGACCATCCTCACTTCCTCTTCCTGGCATTAGTTTATGTGTCCCAAGACACCTACTAGGCTAGAAGAAGCCACCAGGCAGTGGCCAGCCAGACTTGCAGCATTCACACTTCCCTGGACTAAGTTACAAGCGGTCACTCCCCCACACCCTCTCTGAGGAGCTCCAGGCCTGAGACATCAGCATTGGGAGCTGCCCACCCACCCACTCACCCATGCCACCTGGGCACAGGGGCACTCACGATGTTCATGAGCGTGAGGACGTAGTTCTGCGTGTGCTCCTTGCCATGGAAGCGAACCACCGAGTCATCTACGGCCAGCAGCACCTCGATGCTGTAACTGCCAGGCTTGGCATGTCGCCGCTTCCGCTCTGTGTCACCCAGCTGGTCCCCAACCAGATTCAGCACGTTGGGAAGGTCACCAAGGCCAAAGGCTGGAACCAGGTAGAAAGAGTGGGAGGCTGTGACACATGTGGAATCAGTCTTTCTTTCTTCTTCATTTTTTATTCTTTTTGGTTTTTTCTCAAGACAGGGTTTCTCGAAACCTGTAGCCCTGGCCATCCTGGAACTCACTCTGTAGACCAGGCTGGTCTTGAACTCAGAGATTTGTCTGCCTCTGCCCCCTGAGTGCTGGGATGAAAGGCATGCACCTCCACCACCCAACAGGGTCTCCTGTAGACCAGTCTGGCTTGAACTTACTATGCAGCTGAAGATGACCTTGAACTTCTGATCCTCCTGCCTCCAGTTCCTGAGTTCTAAGATGACAAGCATGTGCCACCACACCACTTCATGAGATACAGCTTAGTGAACCTAGGGCTTCCTGACTGCTAGGCAAGCGCTCTCCTCATGAAGCCGTATCCCCAGCCCCTCAAACCGTTCCTCAAAACACAAAAGAATCCACTTACCTGAAACCCACTAGAGTGGGCCCAGAGCTGGGGGTATAAAGACCCCACAATCACCCTGCTAGTGGCTGGCAGATGGGGAGACGGACAAACGGCATTTGAGTGATAATGTGGAGGGGGCTGCACTTGAGGCTACAGTTTAGTTTGGATAACAGAAATGGGGTGGTGCCAACATACAGTATGAGGGCTTCTTATCCAAAATACTTCAGACCAGCATTTTCAGATCTTGGAACTCACATATACTGGGACAGCTGAGCAGCCCTGATCCAAAAATCCCAAATTGGAAATGCTCCAAAATCCAAAACAGTGAAGGTTCCCAGCAGCCCGGCATCTAAGCCCAGTGATGATTCCAGTAGCTCAGACAGGTCACTGGGAGGAGAGAGGAATCCCCCCCCCCCCCCGGGAGGGGGCAGGGGTAAGGAGCAAGGACTCTCTCCAAGAGAGGGAAGCAACAGTCACCCCAGCATGTGGGCAGCACTCAGACACTCAACAACCCTGGAGCCCTTTCCTCCATGTCTACTAAAGGGAGGCTCAGAAAGGTTACCTAACTCACCCTAGGTCACACAGCAAATTAATGGCAGGAGCCCAAAATATAATCCTGAGTCTTTCTCCCCTCCCCTATTACCACCCCCAGGCTGGGACCACCCAAATTTCCCTCTCAGCCAATGAGAAAAGGGGAGTCTTGTGTCAACGGGGAGGAGGGGGGTGTCATAGGGACCTCAGTCATACCCTCTTCTTCATGACCCTCCAGGCACAGCGAGCCAGAGCGGAGAGCTATGAGGGAGCCCACCCAAGAAGCCCTAAATGAACGGAAAATGTACAGCTTCCCAAAACCATCAGCAATCTCCAACCCCTGAAACCTAGAGGGACCCACGGATTCCATTCGCAGACCACACCCAAAGCCAGCTGTATTCACAGAGAACCGCATGCATGTGTTCAGACCAGCACCGTCGCAGCAGCCCCAAAGGTGTACGGACACAGGCGTGCGGGCATAAGCCAGAAAAAAAGACTGCATCATGAAAATGAATGACGTGCTAAGACCGCTGCAATGTGAAGCCTGAACGCTAAAGGGAAGGCATCCAACAGGCCTTGTTCTGAGGAATCCACCCTCATTGTGGAGAGGGCGAAAGATTTTAAAGAGAGTGACAGGAATGTTTTGGAATTAAACAAGGGTCTTGGTTGTACACATGGTGAAGACAGCGTAAAGCCACACTATTCTGTATTTTAGAATGATGAGTTTGAGAGCTGAGGAGATGGCTCAGCCAGGAAAGGGCCTCTACACAAATGTGTGGCCCCAAAGTTGGATCCCTGGCCCCAGATAAATGCTGAGGGTGTGTGGCTGCCTGCTTGTAGTCTTAACATGTGGGAGGTAGAATCAGACTCTTTTCAGAGCAGGCTAGCTAGCTAGACTCCCCAAATCCTTGAGCTCCAGACCAAGTGAAAGAGCCTGCCTCAGTATATAAGGTAAAGCACATTCGAGGAAGACAGTCACATGCACACACTCCCACAAGTACCCACTCATGCACACATAAGCAGAGCATGCACATGGACATACATATGCCTGTGGCTGAGGCCCAGAGCTCTGCCATAGGAGTCTATGATGGTTTACATCCAGTTGCCTCTCACGAAGTATGTGAGAGGAAGGAAGTGGGCACAGGGCAGGCCAGGGCCAAAAATGAGGGCAGTGTTAGGGGATGAGCAGGGAGCTGGGCATTGAGGTGCAACCAGAGCATAGGAGCGTACCCCAACAGCCTGGCCTAGGCAGTTCAGACTTCTGAATATTAAGGGACAGCTGATGTCATTTTCTTTTTAGTTAAACAAGGTTAGACTTTGGTCATGTCCCTAGCTAGAGGTCAACTTGTTTGACTAGTTCATGTGACTAATCAATAAACTTGTGAATTACACATTGTAAATTGTTTCCATTGTTCTGAGAAATGACTGACTATAAGATGTTTTGTGGTATGTTAACTGTCTGACCATAAACCCCTAACACGTATCTTTCCTGTGATCACAAAAAAAAAAAAAAAACCCTGCAAAATTCTACTTTTAATCACTTGCTCACTTGGTATAAAGAGTCTATGCATTTAACCTGGGCCGTTTTCATTCTCTTACTATGGGAGACTGAAAATATCACCCAGCCAGCCGGGCGTTGGTGGCGCACGCCTTTAATCCCAGCACTTGGGAGGCAGAGGCAGGCGGATCTCTGTGAGTTCGAGGCCAGCCTGGGCTACCAAGTGAGCTCCAGGAAAGGCGCAAAGCTACACAGAGAAACCCTGTCTCGAAAAACCAAAAAAAAAAAGAAAAGAAAAGAAAAAAAAAAAGAAAATATGACCCAGCCATTATTAAATTTTTACTTTCCAACATCTCATTGTTAGCTCATGGTTTTCAACACCATAACTCTGAAGGCAGGCAGTTGCGGCTTGACCATGCCCAGGAAGAGAGCATTGCTTAGCAATTCTTTGGGAACGCAAGTCTCAAGCGTCACTGGGAGAGACGTGTGAGGGTCTGTGCATTGGATGAAGAAGTGTGGGTACATGGCTTGAGAGTGAAAGAGGTATTTACATGTGTAAGTATGAACATGTGCTGGTTCATATGAGGGGAGATGTTACTCTGGTGGGTGTTTTAGTGTGTAAGAATATGTGAGCGTACAGAGGTGAGTATGGGAGTATGGGGGTACATGAGGACATGTTTATGTATGTATACAGTAACAGTGTGTAGATGCACAGGTATGTGAATGCTGTACACATACCCTCTTCAAGAAGCTGCAGCCAAGGCCACACCCTGAGACCCTAGAGGAATAGTCCCCTCCACCCCAAGTTCATGGGTGAACACTATACCCCTTTATAGAGAAGCTTGGAGCTGGTCTGCCCCTCCAGAAGCAGCTTGAGTAACAGGCCCACCTGATAAAGCCCCCCAGGCCTCCTGTCTGTCTTCCTCCAGGACAGTTGGACACCCCCAATGCACACACAGAGATAAGAGTCCATAGGAGTGACACAAGGGTGAGGAAACCTTGGGGTCTGTCCCTCAGGAACCCCACCCTTTGCAGAGGATGGAACGGTGGGAAGCAGTGCTGACTGGGAGTGGGTAGGAGAGGGGCCCCCACACAGAATGGGGCCGGGCAGATACTGGGTGGCTCAAGCTGGGGGGCTCCTCTGCCAGGCTCAGAGCTGATTCCCCACAGGCCACCCAGAAAGCAGGCTTAAGGGAAACCTTCGGCTTGCCCGTCACAAGGGGACAGGCACACCTGGGATCTTCTCACAAGAAGTGTTCTTATCACGTGCTTCAGAGTCACAGGTGCCCAATAAAGTGCTCTATCATCCCTGGTCACTCGGACAAAAGGCTTTGGGTGGCCAGGCCCTGACCATTGGCTGGCACACTGGGGGTTCACCCAAGTAGCTTGTGGTACAGAACACTGGACACAGTTCCCTGGGCTGATACCTCAACTCTGCAAGCTTGGCCTTGTGGCCACCATCTGTGTGGCTACTAAGGAGGCTGGGCTTAGGCTAATAGAGAGGAGGTAGGCTTCCCCAAGCCTCTCTTCAAAGACATATCTATGGCCTTTTGGTTCAGAATTGGGAAAAAAAAAATCCCAAGTATGACTTAATGTCCTCCTTAGAGAGGAGGTACTATGCCCACCCCAGCCTCACTCGCACTGGTCAGAGCGTCCACCAGCCCCTCGTTCCCACCTGCAGGTCTGCGGTTCTTACAAGTAACACTTGGAGAACAGCTGGAACCTCAGAGAAGCCACTGCATATGGAACAGCCGGTCTCTGGGCATTCCTTCACATGAGGCCCCACCCCACGGGACCCTGGCATGAGGGTGTGGCCACTCAAGACCAGATTCATCCAGCCCTCAGCACTGCTCCTCGGTCAAAGTCATGACAAAGCGCAGCCTCACCGTGAAGTTGCCCACAGGGCCAAGAGAACAGCAGCACCTGTCACATTCCTTATATCCTTCTCTCAACAATGGTGTCCAAGTACTGTTCACCAGGGAGCCAGTTGGCGCCTGCTTTAAGGGGTTCCTACCCGAGCTTGCCAATGGCCACTCCACTGACTACGGTGAGACCCCACCATTTCTCAAGGGCCTGCCGTTTGCCCGGCTTTGTGCAGACTTTAGTGTGCACTGGCCAACACACCAGAACAGCCTCCGCAGGTGGCACTGGTTGATTTCACCTCACTCATTTGGACAACGAGGCTCTGAGACCGTAAAGCACTTGCCTAGAGTCACAGAGCAAGAATTCAAAAAGGCACACTGGACACAAAGCTATCCCCGCTGCTCCAGATACCAGGAACTGACCGGCAAGGACTTTAAGGATCTTCTTGTGGCTCCCACACAGTGGGGTTGATTTTCAGGGGGGAAAGAACCAATGGCCATTCAACCTTCTGCTTCGGCTTAGCCACAGCCTTCATCGGCAACACGGAGCATCCTCAGAGATGCTGCGATCCCGAGGACCCCTGTTCTAGACCGAAGTGGCTCTCTCTAGCACCTGGTTTTGGCCAGTTCTAGCAGCTCCTTCAACCCACTAGGGCTTGGCCGCTCCTTATCGCCCAGGCCCATTTCACAAACGAGAAGACTGAGGGCAGGTACTAAGAGTTTAAACCGGAAGTGACCCCAAAGATAGGGACAGAGCTGCCTCCTGGGGCCCCTGCCCATAGCCTACCTTCATTGTGAAGGTCCCCATGAGGCTCTGCCCACTGCTGCTGGACCGCTTCCCGGCGGTATACCACGTGTGTCCTTCCGCCAGCCTCCTTGGCCTGCTGCCCTCTCTCCAGAGGCTCGATGAAGTAGTCGGAGCTGTCTGTGCGGATGAGGCCAGCCTGCGGGCCAGGGAGAGCAGGGGCAAGGTGAGAGACAGAAGAGGTGAGAACGTGGGACACAAAGCAGATACATGTGGGGGCTCTTCCTCCAGAGCCTGGGAAGCCCTGGGACTCCTGGATGTCCTATGACAGAGAAGCGCAGGGGAGTTAGGGAGGCTGATCATGGGAGGGGGAGGGTCCCCATTTTAAGAACACCGAAGGACCTGCATTGCTTGTGCTGGTCATTTGAGGCTCCCTATGAACAAAAAGTTCTATTATTACTTTTCAAGGTAAGTGGGGCGTACACAGTGAGGCACAACATTCTGACAGTATGCTGCTCCCCCTAAAGGCAAGAGGGGAAACCCCAGAACAAAAGGGAAATCAGCCCTTGGATAGGTGTGGACCCTGCTCCAGGACAAAAGGTTATTGTTTCAGACCTAAAGCACACATGCATGATACAGTTGGGGGGGAGGGGGGTTAAGGGAGGGGAGGGGGGAGTGGAGGGTATGGGCCCCACAGGAACCTAGCCAGGATGGTGAACCAAGGAGGCAGCAGGCTCCCCTTTCAATCTCACATTCTGTCCACATCAAAATATTCCCTAAAAAACAAAAATAAAATAAAATCAAGAGCTGGCCTTGGAAATCAAAACACAAAAATCTAACCTTGGCCAAACCCAGAAAATGTGTTATTAGCCACCAACCAAGACCATAATGAAAGAGGCCAATAAAGCATATAAAGAAATGTGTGTTAATATACATGTGCCTGCAAATGTATATAGACACACACGCACCCATGTCATCTCTATAAAGTGGGCCCGCCCACCTACCACAGTGCACAGAAAATAGCAGATAATGTTTAATAAATAAGTATTTGTTGAATTCATTTCACTTGCTCTAACAGATACCTACTGAAAGCCTTCAGCATCCCAGACACCAGGAGCCCAGCTGTGAACACAAAGCCGTGCTCAAAGGCACATTTTTATAAGCTGACGGGACTTCTCCATTTGAATCAGAACTCCCCTCCTTAAAGCAGCCACTGCACAGCCTTCAATTCTGCCCACCTCCCCAGCTCGGCCTGTCTGGGAGTTGTGTCTCAGGGACGTCCTTCCAAGGCTCCAGTGCACCTGCCTCTGCAGCATCAGGCCCTTTTCTTTTGTTAGTGAAGCAGGAAAACCAAGATGGTCAGGACCAAGATGGTCACCTTCACACCTCATTTACAAACCCATTCAGGAGGCCAAGAAATGCTCCAGGGAAAAATGGTAGCATTGTGATAGTGTATGGCCTCCCCAAGGCTCCATTTTATCAGGTCATGTGATGGTCTGAGAAAATCTTGATGCTTTTGTTAAAATGCCAGGGACAGGGTTCTCCAGCTGGGAAGACAGAGTGTAAAACACTTGCTACATAAGCCTGACAACCTGCATTCAGAACCCACATAGAAGCTAGACCCAGTAGCACAGGCTACCCCCGAAGTCTCAGCACACCTGGGTGGGGGACTGTAGGCTGAGGCAGGAAAACCTCAGCCAGCCTGACATAAGCCCCCTGAACAAGAGATCCTGTTTAAATCAAGGTGGAAGAAGAGGACTGGACACACGCTTGTTCTCTGATTGCAGGCACACTATGGCTCGTGCACATATGCACATGCTTGCACCACACACACACACACACACACACACACACACACACCACATGCGATGTCAGCATTCCTCCAAAAGACTCAGCACCTACCACCTGCTCTGGGAAACAGATAAATAGGGCTCAGCCTCTGGCTCTGGGAAGGAGCCAAGGATGAGGAATGTCCTACCCTGCCCAGCACTAGGGCAGGTGTGGCCCTGAGGGATAGGTGTGCACCAGGCACCTAGTTACAAGAGCTAAAAACACAACCTGACACCCCTGCCCGAAGCGGCCTGTGTTGGTCCCATGGAAATACTGGCAAGAAGAGAGACTAGCAGGAAGGGGCTCAAATGCCCTCGGCTTCCTGGCACCAGCTCCGTTCTCTCCCATGTTGGCAGCACATCTCCATTCTGCCATTAGACAATGTGGCCTCCCTCAAAGGCCTGTATGCAGTCTGAGGAGAGCTGTGGTGACCCCAGCTGTCAATCAGGCACCTTGAGACTGGCCTCCTGGGATAGACCCCACAGCTTGATGGAGGGGGATGAATGTACGAGAGGAAGAAAGTGGTAGGGTAGTCAAAGACAGCCACCCAAGATGGATAGGGCATGTCAGGTGGAGGGGGACCTTGGGCAGAGTATGGAGGCATGGACTGTGCCATAGACCAGAAAGGCACTGAGGATCACAGGCAGAGGCTGAGCAAGGCTAAGAAATAATGGCTGCGGTTGTTTGAAAGAAAATGGCCCCCAAAGGGAGTGGCACTAATGGGACGTGTGGTCTTGTTGGAGTAAGTGCGTCACTGTGGGAGCGGGCTTTGAGGTCTCCTATGTTTAAGATACAGTCTAGTGTCTTAGACCACTTCCTGTCGCCCGAAAGTCAAGATGCAAGGACTCTCAGCCCCAGCACCACGTCTGCCTGCACGCCTCCATGTCCCACCATGATGATAATGGATTAAACCTCTGAGATTGTAGGTCACTCCATTAAACGTTTTCCTCTATAAGAGTTTCTGTGGTCATGGTATCTCTTCACAGCAATAGAAACTCTAACTAAGACAATGGCCAAACTCAAGGGCCTCTCTACCACTGTAGAGCTACAGAATCCCAGGGCACATGAAAGATGCAGGGTTGAAGGGACAGCTGCTTGACCCCAAAGCTATTGCAGCTGGGCAGTCTTGACAGGATCAGTGAGAAAGACCAGATCAGCCCACCACCACCTTCCTTACTCCATCCTATGTCCCATCTACTAGAGAGGGGCCGTTCCTGGTGCAAGCAAAGAAACCATCCCTTCGCCGGTCTATCCTGCAGGCCAAGGTCCATACAACGAGACTTGCCCAGGGTGGGTGGTCTGTGCCATCTCAGCCCTCATGCTTCTTGAAGCAGCCTAGCAGAACAGAATTCCCTAGACCAGTAGGCAGAAGACTCCACCCACCTTTCTCATGCCTTGGCCCTCGTGGCCCAGATCCTCTCTTCTATTCTGGGACTTGTTTAACCAACTGCACAAAGCAAAGCTTTCAAACGTTGACATCTCCTGCCTCGTGGATCAGTGGTTCCATGTGGTTCCATGTGGTTCAGAGCAGAGAGGCAGGTTCTAGAATGATCTGGATGCTGTCATTACTGCTCAGCCCACAGTCACTGACCACACGTTTAAGCTCCAGATTGAGAGTCCCTAACTTAATAACAAAACCAGCTAGGGGGCCTCTAACTTATGCTTGGGTGTCTCCAGTGACAAAAACCTTCCTCTCTTATGATGCATGAAAGTCTCTATAGGGGTGCTCCTAACATATCAGCTCAACACAGCCTACAGTCACCAAGAAGGGTGTCTCAGCTCTGTGACTATCTTTATCAGGTTGGTCTGAAACATGCTTGTGAGAGACTACCTTGATTGTTAATTGTTATAGGAGGGTGCAGCTCCCTCTGGGTGGCACCATTCCCTAGGCTGGTGGTCCTAGGCTGTATAAGAAAGCTAGCTAAGCATGAGCCTGAGCAAGCCAGCAAACAATATTCTTCCACAGTTTCTACCTTCAAGATCTGGCCCTGATTTCCCTCAGCGATGGACTGTGACCTCAAATTGTAAGCCAAACGAACCTTTTTATCCCCTAAGCTGCTTTTGATCGGAGTGCTTTATCACAGCGACAGAAAGGAAACTAGAATATGTCCTACCCTTTATAAACTGCCTTATTATCTGTTATTATTAAAAAGTAGTACCTATAAGCCCGTGTGGTAGTTTGAATGTAATTGGCCACCATAAGTTCAAATGGAGTGTCACTCTTAGGAGGTGTGGCTTTGTTGGAGTGAGTATGGCCTTGTTGGAGGAAGTGTGCCATTGTGGGGATGGGCTTTGAGGTTTCCTAAGCTCAAGGTACCGCCCAGTGTCTCAGTCCACTTCCTATTGCCTTCTGATCAAGATGTAGGCAACACTGCTTCTGCCTACACACCTCCATGCTCCCCACCATGATGAAAATGGCCTGAACTTCTGAAACTGTAAGTGAACCACCCCAGTTAAATGTTTTCCTTATAAGAGTTGCCACGGAGCTGGGCAGTGGTGGTGCACGCCTTTAATCCCAGCACTCGGGAGGCAGAGCCAGGCGGATCTCTGTGAGTTCA
The DNA here is from genome assembly GCA_902168325.1 of Peromyscus nudipes. Lineage (NCBI taxonomy): Eukaryota > Metazoa > Chordata > Mammalia > Rodentia > Cricetidae > Peromyscus > Peromyscus nudipes. The sequence goes on from CABHPH010153949.1 coordinate 23,851, forward strand.
AGGCCAGCCTGGACTACAGAGTGAGTTCCAGGAAAGGCTCCAAAGCTACACAGAGAAACCCTGTCTCAAAAAACAAAAACAAACAAAAAAAAAAAAGAGTTGCCATGGTCATGGTGTCTCTTCACAACAATAGAAACCCTGAGACAGCCCGGCTTGGTGGCACACACCTTTAATCTCAGCACTCAGAAGGCAGAGGCAGGTGGATCTCTGTGAGTTCGAGGCCAGCCTCATCTACAAAGCGAGTTCCGGGATAGCTAGTACTGTTACACAGAGAAAATCCATCTCAAAAAAAATGGGGGGAAAAAAGGCCCTACAACTTACCTTGTCTTATGCCTTTTCACCTTCACAGCCCTATGCAAAGGCACTCATACTAGACCCATTTCATAAATAAGTTTTACAAGTTCAGAAAGTAAAACAACATGTTCAAGCTACCCAGTGAGGTTCAGCATTGAACAGGAGCCCAGGTCTGTGTGGTCTGTAACTAATTCACCATATAACCTTGGCTCGTCTGGGCTGGGATCTGCCCTTGGGGTCCTTTCCTACTCCCACCTGGAGTTCTCTTGGCTTCTGTTAGGATCTGGCCTTTCAGAACAAGAATGCTCAATGTCACTTCTGGACACCCATGGACAACTCCCACCATGAGAGTGACAGCAGAGGGGAATCAAGGCACAGGGTTCATAAAGGGAGCAGTGCCCTCCCACTCCCGAGTGAATTCCCATCTCAACCAGAAAGGATCCTCAGCCCACACTAACCTTCCTACCACACCCGCAGCTCTCCATCACCTCCGACTCCTCAGTCCCGGCTCCGGCTCCTGACCTCAGGCCTTGCCCCAGGGGTCAAGTTGAAGAGTGTCTCCCAAACCAATTTACTAAGTAGGGCAAAAGAGCTGGACCCAGCAACAAGGGGCATACCTTGTGACGATGGGTCTCATTGGTCCCCCGAGATCAAGAGCAGAGCCTCTCCAAAGATGGTTTTTTTTTTTTTTTTTTTTGAGCTGAGGATCAAACCCAGGGCCTTG
>CABHPH010153949.1:28918-40665 GCA_902168325.1 Peromyscus nudipes
ATGGAGAGGAGAGGAGAGGAGAGGAGAGGAGAGGAGAGGAGAGGAGAGGAGAAGAGAAGAGAAGAGAAGAGAAGGGAAGAGAAGAGAAGAGAAGAGAAGAGAAAAATAAAATCCACTGAACTGTGGGCTTTGAACGCGTAAACTCCGTGGTGCATGAATCATATCTCAGTAAGGCAGCTGCGTGCTCAGGGAGACTGAGACACACGCGCAGCATCAAGCTGCCTGCTTCCTTGGAAGTGTGAGTCAGTATGGCTCAGATGAAAAGCCCAGGGATGTTGCAAACTCAAACCTGATGTGAGGCCCCAACTCCGGGAGATCTGCTAGAGGCAAGGGCAGCCAAGGCCTCGGCCTGAGCCCAGGAAAGTCTGCAGGCTGATTCAGACGGGGCTGAAGCATGGAACCCTTACAGGATGGGGCTGAAAAAGCCAGCCTTGTCCCCAGTGGGTGGGCTTTACTATACCCCAACCCAGCAGCATGAGGACTCCCAGGACAGGACACAGGCTGGAAGAAACATCAGGAGTCAGCTGGGGCCAGTGCCTGGGACAGGATGACCACTGAGTCTCTGTGTTCAGGGTCATGACCTCTGCAGACTCTGGGAGGGGCTAAACCTTGCCTATCTGCAGCAATATTGTGGGTGATATGGGGAAATGCAGAGACCCTAAGTTCAGTGATTCCCCGATTCAAATCTTGGCTTTGCTGTTCATTCAGGTAATCTTGGCTAAGGTGACGTTCTGTGCACTTACCTGGTAAAGAGGTAATACATATGCCAGACATCGTTTCTGCCTTCCAGTGACAGATGTGTGGCAGCTATGGTTTCTGTTGTTGCCATTAACACCACTCAAAACTATGTTTTAGAGCGGTGGTCCTCAACCTCCTAATGCTGTGACCCTTTAATACAGTTCTACATGTTTTTTTGTAGTGACCCCCAACCATAAAATTATTTTCGATACTATTTCATAACTGTAGTCTGCTATTATATGCATCATAATATAAATATCTGTGTTTTCTGATGGCGTTAGGAGATCCCTGCAAAAGGGTCATTAACGCCCCCACAAAGGGCCACAAACCACAGGTTGAGAACCAGTTTTAGAGCCTGGAGGCTCAGACAGGGGATGGTGGGCTGAGAGGGGAGCACCATCCTTGAACCCCAGAAAGGTTTGTCTCTGACTCCTGGCTCTGCCATAACTGGATTTACCTGCTCAGATCCTCTGCCTGTAACTGGGAAGACATTTCCAAGAAGAGGGAGGAAAAAAATCCCACTGGGTAGGAAAAGTCCCTGCCAAGAATAGGAGACTGGCAGAGGGCAACTTTAATCAGGTGTGATTTCTTTCTCTTTAAAATACTCTGGTTTTTGACTTTTCTATGGCTCCCTTATCTCAAAAGGCAATCCTGTTCTACACAGATGTCTACAACCCCCTTCCCCTAAAGCAGTTTGAAAAAGGAGACGGCGTTCACCAGCTTTTCATGGCAGTGACAAAATGTCTGAGAAAATCAAGTTTAGGAGGAGGAAAATCTGTCTGGCTTACGGTATCAATCCATGGTGATTTGCAGCTACTATTTTTGAGTCTGTGGCGGCAGAGGGCAACAAGGCAGAGGACGTATGGTACAACAAAGCCGCTCATCTTGTGGTAGCCAGGAAGCAGTTGGGGGTCTCCATATGCCTGTCAAGGACTTGCCTTCGATGACCTAACTTCCATGAGTCTGCACCTCCCAAAGGATCCTCCACCTCCCAGGAGCAGCACAAGTTGGTGACCAGACCTTAACACTAGAGCGTTTAGGGGAACATTCTAGATGCTGACCATAGCACCAATAACAATGGACTCCTCCTCCTCCTCTGCCATAGGACTTTCCTGCCAAGTGGTGGTAAGGCTCCACGGGGAAGCGACACATCTGAGACCCTACAGTGCTAGGTGGCACAGGTACTCTCCAAGCCTCGATTTCCACATTCAAAGCCAAAGGGTTGGGGAGATCAAATGAAGGGGGACAGGAGAATACCTCCCCGGGTCTGACGCCAGCAGGGCAGGGCTTCTATTTTCTTTCCTTCCTGGGCCCAACCTTCCTGATCCTCCACGACCTGACCCTCATTTCTCTGTCAAATACGTGGCTATGACAACTGTCCGCCCTCCTGTATGCTCATTTCAATCATCCGAGGAATTTGCAGATCTATTGCCGCCCAGACCACACCCCAGACCCATGACATCATACCTCAGTTGGAAGGGCTCGGACATCATATGCCCTGAAAGCTACCCAGGTGATTCCCACACCCGGTCAGGGCCAAGAACTACACACCCAAACTGAAGGTTCCTGGTCCATGGAACGGTGCTCAAAGGGATGACTGAGGGGTTTTCCAGGTCTTTTTCACAAGATGAGCAGGTCAGCATGGGGGTAGCCAGAATAAATGCAGAAAATGGACAGGAAATAGAAACTCCAGTGGACCATCTGTGCATGCCCTGAGCGGGGTTAAGCCAAGCCAGGGTGGTTCTGCATGCCTCTGGCATTGGGAGCATCCCCACCCTTGTAGGGAGTGACAAAGGATTCTCAAGATCACTCTATCTGTGCCTCATGCCATCTCACGACCTCACTACCTCCTCTCCACAAAGACAACGCCTCTGTGAGTGAAAAATAACTGGCCAGGCAGGCTAGTGGTGGCTCAAGCCTTAATCCTAGCACTTGGGAAGCAGAGGCAGGTGGATCTCTGTGAGTTCGAGGCCAGCCTGGTCTACAAAGCCACAGTGACACAGAGAAACCCTGTCTTAGAAAACCAAAAAAAAACAAAAAACAAACAAACAAAAAAACCTGTCCTTAACTGCCCCCAAAGACAATGAGAATCTTGAGGTCCAGGAAGTGGCCGAGGGGTTATGATCTGCAGTAGCCAATGGCAAGTAAGGGATGTCAGTGGCTACCCAAGGTGGGGAAATCCACAGTGCCGGTAAGTCCAAGTCCCTCTGTGGGTTTGATGGTGATGATGATAAGGAGGACAATGACAGAGGTGGTGATAATTAACTGTCCTCTGTTGCCAACCAGAACTCAGTTGGTTTATGTCATTTACAGCTTGGTAAATACACTTAAAAGAGGGTGGTTGTTTTATTTCCACCCCATTCCGGCTCCAGAGGGAGGAGTCCTGATGTAGGTGGTAGGGCAGGGCTCACACCAAAAGGTGTCCTGAGCCTCCCCCTTCCTCTGCAAACCATGCCTTGGGGTCCGTCCAGAGTCTGAGCATTTCCCCCTGGGGGGGCTGAAACCACCCATGTTTCCATTTCCCTATGCCCAGAAGCCACATGGCTCCAAGGCTCCCCTATCCCACTCCATCATCGCCACAGCCCACCATGATCGGGCTGGGAGTTCTGCCTGGCCCCTTGCTTGGCTCCCAGTCCTGGCAGCAACTGTGGCTTCAGGACGAGGAGACAGGAAGCAGGCCTTGAGTGCCAGAAGGCAGCGTGGCTGCCAAGCCTTGAACTGAGAACAGCTCCCTGCACGGAGGCCCCGCTGTCTGCACCCTGTGGCTCAGATGCCAACCAGAGCACTTGGGGAAGCTCCAGGGAAAGGGTACAGACAGCCCCCCTAGCCTGGGAGAGCTGGCCAACAGAGAGCCCAGAAGGTCCTGCCTCAGCTGCAAGCCACCTCTCCCCCACGTTAGATCACAAGCGTAAATGTCCATCTCGGACTCTGATACAGGGTCAGTCTGTGGCAAGTGACGGATGAGCTCTGCGGCAGCCTAGGAGAAGGTTCCTGTGCCAGACAGGGAAGCACAGGAGAAGAGAAAGTGGGGCACGCCACACACCCAAATCCCATGTCAACGGGCTCCAGCCCCAGTGGCCCTAACAACACACCGACCCTCTCGGAAATACCAGTTTCCTTTACAGAGGTGCGAGAGCAGACAAAATACAAATAAAGCCTCCATGGGGACTGCACCACTAGAATGTTCCATATTGCCAGGCTTCTGACACCTCATCACTGTGTCTATTAGTTACCAGCAGCACACATTTCCATGCCGCAGCCATAAGGCCTCTTCACCTGCGGTATCATTCATTCCCTCATCCATCCATCCACCCATTCATTAATTTACTTGTTTAATCATTCATCAGAGAGGGTCCATTCTAAATACTCCCAATACAATTTTTTTAAAAATGTGTCTCTATGACCCGGAGAAACAGCCCAGGGGGTAAGAGCACTTGCACACACGTGCGGACCTAGCATCAGATCCCCAGTATCCATAGAAAGAGCTGAGAGCCGCTGTGCTGGCGTGATAGAGACAGGAGGATTGCTGGGCTTGCCAGCCAGCCAGCCAGCCAGTCAGCCTAGTTGAAAACAATAAGCTCCAGGTTCAGTGAGAGGCTGTGTCTCCAACAAATGATTGACAGAGGAAGCCACCTGCCATCCTCCGCCCATTTCCATGTGTGCATCAATACACACACACACACATACACACACACACACACATACACAATTCATCTTCACACTGAGCTACCACTTCACTGAGCTGGAGACAGACAATACACAGTCCATAGAACTATAGCTTCCCTAAGGAGACAGTGGTAGATGATATAAAACAAGTATAAAGGCCACTGGAGATTAAAAATTTATTTGTGGCACTGTGAAATTGAACCTGGGGCCCTGTGGATGCTAGGCAAGAACTCTATCACTGGGCTACATCCCTAGCCCTTTTTTGATTTAAATTTCGGGATAGGATCTCACTAAGTAACCCAGACTGGCCTTGAACTCAGACAGGCTTTTATTTGTTTCTTTTTAAATAAGACAGGGTCTCATAGTGTAGCTTAGGTAGCCTGAAACTCACTATATAACCCAGACTGACATCAAACTTGTAGCAATCCTCCTGGCTGAGCCTCCCGGGGAGCTGAGATTATAGGCATGTACCACCAAGCCCACTGAGGTTGGACTGTGGCCCTTATACTTATAAGAGATCTGTTTTTGAGGCTGGAGAGATGACTCCATGGTTGAGAACTCTTGCAGAGGACCCAGGTTCAGTTCCCAGCATCCCAATGGTGGTCCATAAGCATCTGTAACTCTGGTTCCTAGGGATCAAGACACCCTCTTCTGACCTCCTCAGGCACGCATGTGGTACACAGACATACGTGAAGACAGAACACCCATACACATAAAATTAAACTTTAAATAATAATCTGCTTTCTCACAGCAGTGGCCATGGGGAACTATGGGGACACAGTCGCCCCCACATCTCCAGGCCAGTAGCTCTGGAAGCAGCTTGTGTCCTGATGGATGCTCTCACCCACAGACCTCCGTCTCAAGCCTATCTACAGCTCCTAGCAACATGTCACTGGAAGCTAGGCAGACCACAAGGCTTGCCACATTCTATGGCATGCAGTGAGCATTTCACAGCAGCCCACCCACTCCGAGATCTGAAAATGGATAGAAGAGTAGCCATGGTGATTTGAGGCTGAAAAACGAGAAAGTTTCATTGGAGCAAAAGCCCACTCACTTTTCCTTGTTGGCCTCTGAGTTCTAAGGAAGACAATGCGATGCAGAAGTGGGCAAGTCCAGCCCTTAGATCAGGAGCCTTTAATAAACCTCCTTTAGGACCCAGCCAAGCCCAGGAGTCCCGAGGACAGCCCTGTGACTTTCAGTATCCAGCATCCTGAAGCTGTTACCATGGCTACCATCTCACTGGCCATCTCTGGCCTTGAGTCACCACTCATGTGAACTTTATCCTTTTCCATTGAGTCAGGAGAGGCTGAGGGATTGTGGGAGGTGCCTTGGCATCTCCCTGAGGGGGACAGTCACTTCCATATGTACCCTGGGTCTCCTCCCATGCCTGGGCCTTGGCCTTCTTAGCTAGGAAATAGAGGGACATGGAGACCCCAGAGCCTCTTCCATACATAGCTTCTCCAAGGACAGGGAGAGGACAGGGACTGTTCTGAGGTGAGATCTACTACAGGAATAGTTGTGACAGGGCCATCTCCAGACACAGGAGTAGTTGTCACAGCCACTCTTGACCCGCCAGGGCTGAGATGTCATGTGGACATCGGTGGTGGTTTTAGGGCTTTGAAGGCAGGGCAAGGCCCACATTCTGGTAACCCCATGCCAGGGAGCTGGCAGGAACTTAAGAACTTTCCACTGCAGAGCTGGGGGAGCTCCTGCAGGCACTCACTGGGAGCCCACCCGGGTCTCTCCCACGGAGACCAGGAGGCAGATAGGCAGGCAAGTCCAGCCTTCCACCAGCCCCAGTCACCCTCCCTCTAGCCAGCTGAGGAAGGAAAATCAAACCAACCCTCGCCGGAAGGACAGTTCTCTCTGCTCCAGAGCAGCAGCAGTGAGGTGATGTCTGGCTTTTATTCCATATCATAAATAGGTTATTAACCCAGGGCTGACAACGAGGCAGGGCTGTGGAGAGACCCGGACAGCAAGACTGTGATATTGACTACCTCAAGGGCTGGAAAGTCCCAGAAGCCGGGCTGTTCCACCTGCACAGACCAGGCAGTCCAAGACAGAAGCAACAGGGAAAGAGCCCTCCCAGGAACAGGAGGTAGGACCTGGAGCAGATGGGACATCCTGGGGTCCATAAGGGAACCTGCTGCACATCCCACCACTCTGTTCTTGCTCATTCAAGTTCCCATTCACTGTCCCCCAACTTTGAGCAGCAACTTAACTGCAACATTTTAAAAAGATAGTGTGTGCCTCTGTGTGTGTGTGTGTGTGTGTGTGTGTGTGTGTGTGTGTATATGTGTGTGTGTGCAGGTGCCTGAGGATGCCAGAAGAGGGCGCCAAACTCCCTGGGACTGGAGTCACAGGCAGTTGAGAGCCACCTAGTGTGGGTGCTGGGAACCCAACTTAGGTCCTGGAGGTGCAGCAAGAGCTTTTCAGCACCAAGTGCATCATTTCCAATCAACAAAACTACAGGGTAGTTTGGGGTGTATGTAACTCAGCTGGTAGAATGCTTACCTAGCAAGCGTGGAGCCCTGGGTTCCTTCCCCAGTACCACATACAGGGCACGGTGGTGCACGCCTAAATCCCAGCTCTCAGGAGATGGAGACAGAAGAACCCCAAGTTCAAGATCATCTTCGGCTACATAGCAAGTTTGAGGCTAGCTTGGACTATATAAGACTTTGTCTCAAAAAAGAAAGTAAGAACATCACTTCATAGGTGCAGAAATGGGCTCAGAGAGGTCAAGTCCCTCAGTGTGGAGGAGCGTTTGCAAAGATGACAATGTCCTCAATCCTGTCCCTGTGTGTACATTCTTTGCAGTGAGATGTTGCCGCTCATCCCTTCAAGAGATAGAGTCCATGTCCTTGCCTGGGAAAATCTCCCCTAGCCTTAAAGTGTGGCTTGGCCAATACAAAGAACATCACAAAGCTTCCAAGGCTGGACCTTAACAGGCCATATGGCTTCTGCCTTCCCCATCTTGGAATGCTGCCTGGAGACTGTGGGGAAAGAGCCAGGCTGTCTGCTGGAGGAAGAGAGGCCACAGGGGGAGGAGAACTCGGGCCATCTAACTTATAGCCAGCACCACACTGGTATGAGGAAGAGGCCAGAGGGGACCTTCCAGTCAGCCCACCCAGCAGCCTCAAGAGAAGGCCCAGGAGACAGTCAGAATAAGGACCACCAGGAGAGGGCCTGGGTGAGGTTAGATCAGTGTGGGCTCTGACTACCAGATGAAGCCCACAGACCCCTGGGTGGCCTTCAGACAAATAAGATGCCCTTGACTTCCTCATCCTGCCTGCCACCAACTCAGACTAGGAAACGCAGATGATGAGGCTACATCAGCAGACGGTCATTGCTGACAGGTCTGTAAGGGGCCCTTTGCACACTGACAAGTCCAGGAAGTAATGGCTATGATGACCTCTGCTTTCGAGATAAGAAGACTGGGAAACAGATAGGTTAGGGAGTTGGCCAGGGTCACAGCGCATGCACAGGGCAGAGCTGGGAGTTCACCCCAAGCAGACCAGTTCCTCATTCCAAATACACATTGCATGGCCTACTAGTGAGGACTGAATATCCTTCAGTACCTGAGTGTTGAAATCTAGTCATAAATGTGACTGTCTAAAAGGTGGGGCCTTTAATATGTGATTAAGCCATGAGGATGGAGTCCTCAGAAAATGGATTAGCCACCTTATAAAAGGGCTGGTAGCAACTCCCTAGCCCCTGTTGGCCCTCCTTCCTTCCTGTCTTTATTTTCCTTGTGCAATGCCTGCCATTTACCCTTTGAAACGTGTTCCAATCCCCTGGACCCTCTGCACCCCTCCTTCCCAGTGCAGTCCCTGGGGCTGAGTGCAGTTTGTTTTAAACGGTGTAATAGAATGTCAAGCATCAACTCGGAAGCCCCAGAACCTGGCCGGAGCCTGGCTCTGTGCAAGGCCCCAGACTGTTATGAGTGCTGTGCCTTGGAATGCTCCCTTGCCTGGGAAAGTGTCTGAGTGGTGTCATAACCGTGCTCCCTTGAGCTGGGCAAGCATCGCTCACACCACCCCCACCCCCACAAAGCTACCACGGTGTGGGTGGGTGGAGGGCCCAGCCAGCCTGAGGAGCCAGGTGGCCTAGGTGGCCACTAAAATAAACCACTGGACTGAGCCCCACTTTTCAAGACCCACCATAAACTCACATGATGAGGACCCTAAATCCAGGGACTGTTAGAAACTTACTAAAGGTCCAGGTCACACAGCCCCTCGGCACCAGAGTTGAAAAGACTACACTTCCGTCTCACAATGGCTACTAGCAAGACCTTTTCAGGCCTTTCTGTAGGCCAGGTACTTTCCATAATTACGTGATTAAAATACAGTCCACACATGTGTAAGTGCATCGTGAAAGGGATAACTTTCGTGACGTACTGCTTCTCCAGATAGGCATAGTTATGTGCCCACAGAAGCAGCATTCACGTCTCAGCCCTTCTCCCTAGAGTGCATGCCACTGCGGCAGTGTGTGTGTGTGTGTGTGTGTGTGTGTGGTGTATGTGTGTGAGGTATATGTGTGTGCGTGGTGTGTGCGTGGTGTGGTGTGTGTGTGTGTGGTGCGTGTGTGTGGTGCATGTGTGTGTGTGTGGTGCATGTGTGTGTGTGTGTGTGGTATGTGTGTGTGATGTGTGTGTGTGTGGTGTATGTGTGGGTGTGTGGTATTTGTGTGTGTGTGGTATGTGTGTGTGGTGTGTGTGTGTGTGTGTGATGTATATATCACAAATACATACGTGTGTGAAGTCTTTTTTAACTGTTCTTCACTCTCTTGAGACAGCATCTCTCTAAGCCTGCTCATCAGTCAGGCATCTCCTGTCTCGACCTCCCTGGCACTAGGATCACAGGTGTGCACTACAATACCCAGCTTTTTAGGGAGACACTAAGAATCCAAACTCAGGTCCAAATGCTTGCCCAGCAAGCCCCTAACCAAAGACTAAGCCATCTCCCCAGCCCACTGCAGCCCCGATTTAAAGGCAAAAGGACTCTAGTTCAGAGGTTGCTGGGACCTAAGGGCCGGAGAAAAAGGAGGGTTGGATCCTGCTGCCTTTGGGGGCCCTCCCCAACCCCACCATGTGCCCCTAAAAATGCAGCGGTTGCAGAGCGGGAAAACAGAACCAGATGTGACAAATCTTACACGTGTGGCCACTTCCGCACAGACCTTGACTCACAGAGGCACCGAAGGCAGAGGGGGCACTGTGCAGCCAGTCCTCTCCCCAAGCCCGGCACATGGCCTTGAGGCCCAGGCCCCGGTGAGACAGACTCAGCTGATAGTCTGGGTTCTGGGTAGATCCGGTGAGGACAGAGCCCTGACCAAGAAGCAGAGACCTCCCCCATTCTGAATCCCACAACCCCTCCAGCACCCACAGAGAATTGGCCTCTACCCAATCCCATGTTCCTCCAGATACGGAGCATTGGCAGCCATGATGAGCAACACATTGGGTCACTTGCAGTCACCTAGAATCATTCCCAATCTTGACCCTTGGGCTTGAAAGTGTCCCAGGCTGTCGGCTCCTGAGGAAGCAAGCTGAGCCTTCTACATCCCTTTCTGAGTCAGTCCTTTACTCTGCTATCAAGAGCCCAGCACATGGACTCCTGTTGGTGATGTTTGGACAGTTCTGAGGCAATGGTACCGCCTCTCCTAAGCCCTGTTCAGCTCAGCATTAGTGCTTCATGACCCAAGCAGAGCAGAGAGTGTTCAAAGCCAGACTCTGGAAACCCATAGTAGAATCCTCCCCACCCTTAACTGGAGCACAAGACCAGAACTGGGCAAGGCCTGGGCTAGACTGAAGATTCAGAGGCTAGCAAGACCCATCCTAAGTTTGACCCTCCAGATCTAACACTCTTTTTGTTGTAGGAAAAGCCCTCCGTGTGGACAGACCCACAGCCAACTTCATTGCTATTGTGAAAAGACCATCTAAGCAGGGGCTCCATCCTCATTTGACCTGTGACCTACACCTGAGGCAGTGACCCTCATCACCCACTCTACTATCCGGCCCAGTGGGCACCTGGGATACAATATATCATGCGCTGCAGGTAATTCATGCATGTCGTTGGGGATAGACACAGCAAATAAATAAAGGTAATAAAAAAAATTAAGTGTAAATCCTAGACACAGAAAACAACTTCTCCAAGGTGACATGGCTAAGGAGAACATTTACACAGAAGCCACAGCAATCAGCAACACCATCCCAGGCATGTTCAGCTCCAGGCCCACCCCTCAACCTTACCAGCCACCAGGCACACATGTCATCAAGCACACTGCACTATGTGGCCATGTAAGGCACACCTCACTAGGTCCTATGTCAGGGCCACATGGCCCTGGCCCCTGCAGATCTGGCAGATAACCACTTGTCAACAGACTGATGAACTGCTTCAATGACAAGTACAGTTCCTGAGGAGGTCTGAATGGTGCTGCTTACCCCCTTCATACCTTAGTTGAGGCCCAAAATGCACAGACGGAGCACCTTCCCATGCCTCAATCCAGGTGGACAGACAGACAGACTCAGTACCCACCATTATCTGGTGGGCAATCTCCTACATCTCCCACTGACCCTGACAACCCAAATTTCTCAAAATCAACCTATGGATAACCTCACCCCAGATCACTTGGAGAGTCTGGTCAACAATACAGATCCTGGGTCCCACCCTGGAGAGGGAGACACTATATCTCTGAAGACAGGGCATTCAGCTCCTCATCCTATTGGTGACCCTATTGCCTTTGGTGACATGAAAATTGTTTGGAGAAAGGGGGAAAAAAGTAGTCACAGCCCAGAGGTTAGGAGGACGGCTCAGTGAGAAAGTGTTTTCTGTGTAAGCAGGAGGGCTGAAGTTCTGATCCCCGGTACCTATGTGAAAGTCAGGTGTGGCGGTACCCCTGAATCCCAGGGCTTCACGGGTCAGCCAGCCAGTGACCATATACACTACATGTGCGTGTGTGTGTTTGTGTGTTGAGAGAGAGAGAGAGAGAGAGAGAGAGAGAGAGAGAGAGAGAGGAAGAGTAAAAGTATAGCGTATCCCCACCATCTGAGGGATGAGGGACCATGTGGAATAGTCCATGAAAAGCAGGGAGCTTAGAGAGGACACATGGGGAAGAAAGATGTGCCCTGTGACACAGCCACAGGGTGACTCTTGCTGTCTGATCCTGGCTGGGAAGCGAGGTCACATAGTATTAGTATCACATCAGTTTTGTAAGGGGCAGGGACCAGGTTGCATCCCCAGCATCTAGAATAGGAACTATGTGCAGACTAGGTAAACAAATCCTGCTGGAGTGTAGGGGCTCGAACCTGTAAACTCAGTGCCAAGTGGCAGAGGCGGGGGGGGGGGGGG
>CABHPH010153950.1:0-17386 GCA_902168325.1 Peromyscus nudipes
CTCTCTCTCTCTCTCTCTCTCTCTCTCTCTCTCTCTCTTTTTCCTATCACTGGCTGTGGGTCTCTGTATTTGTTCCAGTCTACTCAGGACAAATCCTCTCTCATGATGACTCAATAAGGAATGAATCTATGAATATAGCAGAATATCATTAGGTCATTAGGAGTCATTTTATTGTTACTTTTATTTTTTTAGATCAGTAATATTTGGTTTTATACTAGGTCTCTGGGATATCTAGTCTTTGGTCCTTGATCATCCAAGCAGTGTCCAGGTATGGGTTCCATCTCATGGAGTAGACATTAAGTCAAATCAGACATCAGGTATTTACTCCAGCAAGGTTTGTACCACCATTGTCCTTGCAAATTTTACAGGGAGGAAAGGTTTTAACTCAAAGGTTTTTGTTTGTGTTGGTGTTTACTACCATTCTGTGTCACAGATGCTAGAACATGTTGGGGAAGGTTCTATGTAGGCACCAGTTCAACAACTCCTTATTCAATGAGTTGTGTGGGTGTTTTCTTCGGCGACAGAATCTTTCTGTCAGCGTGTGGAGAGTTATATATTATCTTGTCAATAGCTTGGATTATTTGGTGATTTCTTTGGGACACTTTCAGCCAAAAACGTTATTGGAAAAAATGTATTTCTGACACTTGAAGCTTCATTTGTTGATGGCAAGAGATGGCTAGTAGGGGTTCTGCCTCCCTCAATTTAGAGGCTTTATTAGGATTGCCTTCATATATTATAAGAAGTTCCCAAAGCACTGAGTCTCCATACTGCCCTCAAATGTCCTTCAATTCTTCCTGTCTCCCTCTCATTCCCTCTCTCAATTGTATTACCTTCCCCCTTCCTCTTTGATCCTCCAAATCTTGTCTCCCCTCCCCCACTCCAATCTACCCTCCCCCCAAAAAAGAATCTATACTATTTTCATCTTCCAAAGATTTCCATGTATCTCCTTCCCCTTGTCCCTTCCTAACCTGTCTGGGTCTATGAATTTTAGCTTGGTTACCATTTACTTAATGGCTAATTTCCAGATATAAGTGAAAACATAGCATATTTATCTATCTAGGTCTTGGTTAATTCACTCAGAATGAATTTTTCTACTTCCATTAATTTCCCTACAAATTTCATGATTTTCAGTTTAAGTAAGGTATGGGGCTCTTGCTGGTGGTTCAGCTTCTTTTCTCTCTACATATTTTATATGCAATTAGCTTGAACACATCAAAAGACAGTTTAATTTTTGCTGCAATCATCAAATATTTAGAAGCCTCATTATTCAAAGTAACTTACACTTTCACTACTTTCTCTTTTCTTTGGGCTCCAAGTTTTGTTTTGCTATTTTCTTTTGTGAACGGAAGAGTTTCAGCTATTGTATAAATAACCAAAACATTTTGACATGATGTCAATTTTAATGTTACAGAAAGCTTTGGCTGATTTTACCATGATTTAGTAACCTAAGAGCAAAGTTAAAAATTTATTCCTTTCCAAAATCCACATACCAGTCCAAGTATTTTCTTCTAAATATTAGATAATTGAATGAGCATAAAGTGTCTGACTTTCAGCTTTTGTACTTTTTTATACACAAGTCTTTGTGCCTTTGATAATCACTGGCTGTAGATTGTGAGTCTATGTGTGATGTTAGATATTTTACTCTAGACTTATACCACCTGTGTTTCTTGGTCTCATAAATTGTTCCATTATTCCTTCCTACTTCATCCATGCACTAGTTCAATTAGTTCACAAAAGATGTTTTCTCATGATGGTTTGTGTTTAACTTTTGACACGTTTCATCAATGACAGAAATGGCTGGAATTTAACTGCCTTTAAAAACAAAACAAAAAAATTTCATCCTGTCGGATAAGTTTTCATTTATTGGACTATTTGATTTACACCTTCTTGAGATAAGACCTACATTTTAATTTTATGAACCATGGGGTAAATTTGTTCCCTAAATTTCAATTTAATTTTTTTAGAATGATAAGATTTTTATTTCAACTTTATGTATGTGTCATATTTTTAATATAAGTTCTATGCCAAATAAGTGACTATAGACATATGAATCTTAGAACTCTATAATTTGAAAATTGAGATTGAACTCAGACAAACGTTTTCTTTTCTTTCCTTGCCACATATAATCATATGATGACATAGCTGTTGGCCCTGAGGTTCTTTGGCTGTCCTCTATTTTCTGCTATCCCTCCTCACCCAGCCAGGAAGAACACCTCCTATATATCATGCCAGGATCATAGGACGGAAAACACAAACACAAGTGTCATTTGGTGTGTGTTCTATAAACAACTGTAATCAAACACAAAAGTAAAATCAAAAGGAGGGAGAATAGGTTTCAATCATATAAAATATACCAGTCAGCCTACAGGTGAACTCAATTTCCTCTCCTCTAAGTTAACATCCCAGTATGTCTGAGAGAGCAGGAAAATTCTATGATTCCTTCATAAAAGTCCTTCAGTTTGCTCATACCCCTAAGGAGGTCAGTGTAAGCTCTCAGATCAGGCTATTAAGATTACCTTAATTATAATCCAGGACAAATGTATTTGCAGGAATTACCAAGATTCCATGTAGCAAGATACCAATGAGAATTTGGAACTTTGTGCTGTATTTAGCAACCATGTTTATACATGTTATTTGTGAGATTTTTTTCTTAGTCACCTGTTGTGGGATAATACTCTTGTACACTGGTTTAATAAAACTCTGATTGGCCAGTAGCCAGGCAGGAAGTATAAGTGGGGCAAGCAGACTAAGTGAATTCTGGGAAGAGGAAGGGTGGAGTTAGGAGTCACCAGCCAGACGCAGATGAAGCAAGATGACAAGGCAGAACTGAGAAAAGATACCAAGCCACACAGATAAGAATTATGGGTTAATTTAAGTGTAAGAGCTAGTCAATAATAAACCTGAGTTAATGGCCAAGCAGTAATAATTAGCCTCTGTGTGTTTACTTGGGGCCAAGTGGCTGTGGGATGCAGGTGGGAGAGACTTGTCCTGACCACAGGGCTGGGCAGGACCAGAGAAACTTTCTGACTACAGTTGTCTCCATGAGCATCACAATCATAAGTCAGTAGACAAATATTTGTATTTATAGCTGATAGAATCATTATTCTTCTTACACCAAGACTATAAGGATGTCCAAACTCTGGTTTTACTTTTGTTTACAAACACTGTTGAATAAGACCATCCATCTAGGATATTAACCTTTTTACAAACCAAAGAATTTTGTGTATATTCATTCTGAATATGGTATTAACACTTCTCTTGTTTTTATAATAATTATTTCTTTTTTCATCCAAATAAAATGACCCCCTAAATATTAAGCATGCCATAAAAACAAGATAAACTGATAATGCTGAGTAAATCTTCCCATAATTTTACTGCTACTGTTTTACACACACACACACACACACACACACACACACACACACATGAATTTTATTGTGACATTTTGATCCATGTACATAATGTATTTCTTTTTTTATCATCCTACTTTTTCATTTAATTTTTTTATTTTACATACCAACCACAGATCCCCCTCTCATTTTTCATCCTGCTGCTCCCAGCCATTCCCCAACCCACCCCCATCCCCTCCTCCTAAACAGTAATGCCTCCCATGGGGAGTCAGCAAAGCCTGGTACATTCAGTTGAGGCAGGACCAAGCCTCTCCCTTCTGCATCAAGGGCAGACAAGGTTCCAATCATAGGTAATGGGCTCCATAAAGCCAGGTCATGTACCAGGCATAGATTCTGATCCCCCTGCCAAGGGCCGCTCAAACAGACCAAGCTACACAACTGTCTCCTATATGCAGAGGGCCTAGTACAGTCCCATGCAAGTTCCACAGCTGCTGATCTAAAGTCCATGAGTTTCTATGAGCTTGGTTTAGTTGTCTCTGTAGATTTCCCCATCAAGACCTTGACCCCACCCTGCTCATATAATGCCTTTTCCCTCTCTTCACCTGGTCTCCTGGAGCTTGGCTGTGGATCTCGCATCTGCTTCCATCAATTACTGGATGAAGGCTCTATGGTGACAGAGTATTCACCAATCTGATTACTGGGGTAGACCAGTTTCAGCACCCTCTCCACTATTGCTAGTAGTCTAATCTGGGTCTTCCCTGTGAATTCCTGGGAACTTCCCTAGCACAGGTTTCTCTCTTACTTCATAATGGCTCCCATTATCAAGATATCTCTTTCATTACTCTCCCCTCCATTCCTCCCCAAGCTTGACCATCCCATTGCCTCATGTTCTCATCCCCCATCCCCTCCTTCCATTGCCCCCCCTCATTGTATCCAGTTTACTTATGGAGCTCTCATCTGTTTCCCCTTCCCAAGGTAATTCATGTGTCCCTCTTAGGGTCCTCCTTGTTTCCTAGCTTCTCTGGAGTCTGTGGGTTGTGGTCTGATTATCCTTTGCTTTGTATCTATATCCATTTAGGAGTGAGTAAATACCATGCTTGTCTTACTCAGTCTGCATTACCTCACTCAGGATGATATTTTCTAGTTCCATCCATTTGCCTGCAAATTTCATGTCATGTGTTTTTCAGCTGAGTAGTACTCTATTTCATATATGTACCACATTTACTTTATCCATTCTCTGGTTGAAGGGCATCCAGGTTGTTTCCAGGTTCTGGCTATTTTTAATAATGCTGCTATGAACATAGTTGAGTAAGTGTCCTTGACTACACTATTCTCAACCACATTTTTTCATCTCCTGTACTATCTTCTTGTGCGTCTAACTGATAGTTACTGCTGCAGATGAAATTTGCCCTCAGTGTAGGAACCTTCACCATCATCTACTTTACACGAAGGTCAATTACTTGTTTTTCCATGTCCCAGTCCTCCTTTGCAGTCTATTTATCTTATGGAACCAAGATATTTTTTGTCACCTTTTAACTGACAGTGACTCTTAACACATTTCTCTAGTATTCTACTTAATCTCATCAAATACTCCTGTCCAGTTCCCTTCCTCACAAAAATATGAAGAAAAATTAACCACCAACTATAAACTGAATGAGATGAACTAGTTTCTTTTAACATTTCTCACTAAACTATAACTTGATAAAGGAGTTGCTGCTCACTCAGTCCAAAATGACTGAATTCTCCATATATATATATAATGTAACACATCAGAAAATTCACATCCTTGATACAAATGCTGGAAAGACAGCTCAACTCTGATGGTGGTGCTACTTCAACAAAGATGGAGCACAGATTTCCTAACAGTCAACCCAAATGAGTTCTAGAAAGTGCTTTGAAAACAGTATAGCCATTATGACAAGCCCAAACAAGAACAGAAGAGCCTCAAAACCATCATAAAACATTGATGGCAGTGTAGAAGAGGGCAAAACATAGGGCTCAGACTGGTTTCAATGAAAGTGAAATATTTATTTTAATTCCTTCCTAGAACTTATCATTTCCTTGTTCCTTGTTTTTTTGGCCTTCTGATCATGTCTCTTCAGATACCTTCAAGAATACCTTTGTATTCTTTATAAAGCAAACTTCTCCAAGTCTTCCAACATGAGTACATGAAATTTCAGCCTCCTGAATTTTGACAAAGAAGCCAAAAATATACAACAGAAAAAACGTTGGAATCTTTACTGTGCTGTGGAAATTTGCTGATCACATGCACAAGATTGAAATGGTCCCATAGCTATCATTATGCAGAAATTTCAATGACAAATGGACCAAGGACTTCAATTTCAATCTACAAATGCTAAAACTTGTAGTAGAAAAATATAGGTTGTAACCTACAAGATGTAGGTTCAAATATGACATTGTATGTTGAATTCCATTGTCTTGGGAGTTAAGACCAGCAATCGACAAATGGGACCTCATATAAATTTTATTTTTAAAAAAGCTTCTGTAGTGCTTTTTTAAAATGCTAAACAATTGTGTTTAATGTACTTTTTCCTGAGGAAGTTTTGGGAAAGGGCTCTTCTGTTAATATTTATAAAATGCTCATTAACTTTAATTCACATATTTTTCTAAACATATTTTCTATACTTACATAATCTCCCTGCCTTATTTTGTTGCATTTGTGTATAAAAGTACAGGGAAAACTAAGTAAAGTTTTCTGCAGCATTAGTTTGTAGTCTTCCTCATTTTTTTCAGCTCCCTTCATCCCCAGATTCCCTCCTGCTTTGAAAAGAGATAATTTATTAGGAAAATGTGAGTCAAGTAAATAAAACCCCACAGAATAGGAGGAAATCTTTGTCAGCTACCCATCACATAGAGAATCAGTATCTTGGATATATAAAAGTACTAAAAAAACAAGCATTAATAACACAAATAATAAGAGCAATGGCTATGAATATATGGCGTGTGATATTTTGATTTGTTCTGACAAACAAAGCTTGCTTGGAGGCAGAGGGCAGAGTTAGCAACTAGCCAACCAAAATTAAGCAAACAGGTTTGGGAGGACTAAGGACAGATAGGACAGAAAGTAGTAAGGCAGGACAAAGAGGGATCTCAGCTCCTTTGAGAGGAAGAAACGGAGCTGGTAGGAGAGGACTGGTGGCTTCTTTGCTTCTCTGATCCTTTAGGTTCTTACCTTGATATCTGACTCCTAAATGTTTATTGATAATAATTATATACATATACACACACATACACACATTATATCTATATCTATCTATGTATCTATGTATCTATCTATCTATCTATCTATATATATATATATATATATATATATATATAGAGAGAGAGAGAGAGAAAATTAATTTCTCCCAGAAATGATCCTCCTAATTGTTTGCTCAAATATAAAATAAGTTCTGAAATCACGTACGCAGAAGTCACACTAAAGGTTGAATTTACATGTATATATGTAACAATAATAAAGAAAAATAGGGCAGAAAGTTGAGAAGAGTTTAGAGGGAGGAAAATGAGAGTATGGTGAAATTTATATTTAATTAAAATTTTTAATTAAAAATAATCTATGGATCTAAACATAGAGTGCTTAGAAGAAGTAAAAATGGCTAATAAATATCTTAGAAAGAGTGCAAGATCATTAGCAATTAGGGAAGTCCAAATTAAAACAAAAAACATTGAGTTTTCATTATACTGAATTTCTTAATTCAAGAAACCAACTGATAAGAAACGTTGATGAGGATGTGTGGAAAGGAAAACCCTCATTCACTGTTGGTAGAGTTACTGACTTGTGCAGATACTATGTGAATCAGTGAAGATAGTTTTTAAAAAGCTCCCCAAAAATAGTTCTACCATACAACCCAGAAGCACCACTCCTTGGTATGTATCAAAGGTATACATCCTTGGTATATATCCTACTTGTTCATCCAGCTTCATTTCCATTTTATTCACAATAGCTAAGAAACACAAGTAGCCTATGTGTCTATAAATTGACACATGGATAAATAAAATCTGAAACATCTACACAATTGAATTCTTGCCATTGTTTTGGGGGGAGACAGAAATGGAAAACTTCAATTTGGGTTGTTGGTCAATAGTATCGAGTATTTATCACTGCCCTTGCTTGCCTACCAGGACTTGAAGGTAAGAGCATGAGAGCATGGTGTTGAAGACACCACACGCTTTGGACAAAGGGCTTGGAGAAATTGAGCTGGGACTGATATGGAAGCCTCATATCTGAGGACTAGACTTCATAGTATCAGAATTTGCAAGCTGCCAAGCAATACTTCTACCTAGCTGTAAGCCTATGAACCACAACAATGGTAAGGATGGTGTGATAGACCCAATGTTGCAGCAGTGTCATTTTATCTTATGGACATAACCAACACTTGCCTAATTGTACTTCAGACCTGCTCAATAGAAAATAATTCATGTCTAGTAATATAAATGTAGCTATTTACCAAGACTTGATGGATCATAACCTAGGAGAGAATCTACTTCTGCCATTTTCCTAAGTTAACAAAATTTCTACCAATAATCTAAATACTTATTCCTTGAATCTTAGATTAGTCCAGCTATCACACAGTTCCACAAGTGATCAAAATACAAAGAATCAGTAACCATGCTTTGCTCAACTCCAATTGGTACTTCTACAATATAGCCCTTATACCCAAGACTCAGGTTACATCCTAGAAGAGGGAGCAGAATGATTGTATGACCCACAGAACCAGGACACCTTGCCAGGCAGTTGTCATCTACACATAACAGTGATGCTATACCAAGACTTCCATAATAATGATACCAGTTGATGTGCCAGTGTGAATGAGAAATTTCACCCCTAGATAAAGAACAACAAGCAATCAATGATGCTGAGAGGAAGAGAATCATTTCCCCCACCCTGGGACAAGCCCCTGGTAGATTATCCAACCCAAAACATACATTACTGAAGACATGTGCTATTATTTAGGCTAAATGTATTCAGATGCTTATGTGTGTGCATACATTATGCATGTGTACATGAAATAACTGTAACAGAAGTCATGGACTTGAGAGGGAGATAGAGAGATGAGGAAAGTGTTGGGGTGAGAGAGAGAAGAAATGGTGTAAAAATATTCAAGAATATAAAAAACTTTAAATTAAAATAAGAATAAAGAAAAATTAACTGTATTAGAGATTGCAAAGAACCAAACAATATTACTGTTAGCACTACAATGACTTCTCTCTGCCTTAACTATGCCTTTCTTTGATTTTCATCAGTGTGGAAATGCACCATG
Organism: Peromyscus nudipes; assembly: GCA_902168325.1. Taxonomy (NCBI): domain Eukaryota; kingdom Metazoa; phylum Chordata; class Mammalia; order Rodentia; family Cricetidae; genus Peromyscus; species Peromyscus nudipes. The sequence continues at coordinate 8,633 of CABHPH010153950.1, forward strand.
TCCACCATGTAACATCTGTCCCGGTGTCTTCTATGCCATTACAATGTAAGTGAGGAGGATTCAGCTCTCTTGCTTACTTCTTGAAAACAGTCCTGTACCTACACTGAATAAAATTTCTTGCAGCAGAAGCACAAATGCCTTTTATATGACTTCTAGAAACTGGCTGATAGTTCCACTCAACCCAGCTTAAACCCCAGATCCTTATAGGAGGGGATCACCATTGCCATGTTGTCTTGTTCCCTATGCTATTATGGAAGGCAAATGAAATCTTTGACATCTTTTTGCAAAACTTTGGTTCTTTTCAACTTATAACCACTTTCTGACTAACAGTTCTAATGTAGTCTAACCTAGGTTAAAAGGTGCTTTTTTCATATACCTAGGAAAACTAACACAAAAAGGCACACTCTGATTCGTAATAAAGTGCCATTGGGATGTTTGCCTTGGTGTTTGGAGAGATATAGCCATGTTAATCAGTAGTTAGTACGTCTGTTTGAACTGTGGAGTGCTTATCAGGAAGTGCTTCTCTTTTGGATAAATCCAGGAATTTCTTCTGATCCCTCCAGTAGTTAAAGTAACTGAAATATCACAACTCAGAGGTGCTATGCTGGCTAAGCTGCTGAAAGGCTTTATTTCTCTATTAATATGTGCGTTGCAGATTGCCATCTTAGTATCGGTGGTGGTGTAACTAACAACAAAAGCAGTGCTGTATCACTGTGCATCTTGGATAGTTTGGTAATTTTAAATGGAAGCTACAGAAACATTTTTTGTGTATTATAAACATGGAGCCAAGAATGTGTATTCCAAATGATACCTTATATATTCTGCTTCTAGTACAGTAACAGATCACTTCCCAAACTGAGTTCTAATAAATACAGAAATAAGAGTGTCTGAGAAAAATAACTGAGGCAGATGAGAAAATGGGCCCAAGCAGTGCTGCACATAGTCTAATTTGGAAGAAATTATTTTGCAAATGCCAAAGGCTCCTGGAATCCTCCCATAAATAACATAGTTTTATTCTTTTTTAAATCTAAATTTATAATTGGTTATCCAAGATAATGAAAGCACAAATACCTCCCCTACATCTTTCACAACAAATGAAAATAATGATCTTATGATCTCAGAAAACATTTTGGTTAGTGCCAGTGAGATTTATTTTTTTAATAGGCTGGTAAGTTACAAGCTAATTGTTGTCTCTATTTTGCACATACAAATTAGAAGCTTACTTTAAAATTTATGATTAAGTGTGTATTCTCTGTTTCATGGAAACCTTCCTGATTTATTTCTCCTTCATATAACTGTGGAGAAAGGTATTTTATACATATTACTTAAGTTAATATTAGACTATTATTATCTTTGACTAATATTTATACATACCTATTTTATCTTATTTATTGCCTTCATTTTCTCTTTTTAGTTAACTTTACTAGAGTCTTAATATAGAATTTTCTCAGAAAATTTATATCTAAGATATGCATTGTTTAAACACATTCTTCTTTCTTCCCATTTAACTACCTCTCATTTTTCTCCAACTCTTGCAGGCTTACCTTTAACCTTACAAAACTCTTCCCCTTATTTAGAGTTTTGTTTGTTTGTTTTGCATTCCAGAGTTTTCCTAGATCCATCTGTGTGACCAGGGGTTTGCATCTAGCCATTAGAGCCTCATTGGCTCACCAGATGGTACACAGTTACACACTGCCTACCCATCTCCCAGTATTTCTTAGTTACCAGTACTTCAGCATTAAAGTGGTAAGATGCAGTGAGCCACAGTTTAATCCAATCAATCCTGATTGTTGCACAGACCCAATTTTGTATAAGACCAGTGCTAGCTGGCATCACCGTTGGGAGCTCATGTTGACCTTGGCTTAGTCATGTTTAGAAGATGGCATTCCACAGCCCTTCTTCCTGTCTTTTGGAGCTTACATTCCTTCTACCTCATTTTCCCAAAATATTCTCTTGGCCTGAAGGGTGCCTTTTTCAGTGCTGTATCCTTAACCACACTTTTCTTTTCCCATTTTATTTTTTGTAAAAGTTTTTTTTTCATATGATGTATTCTGATTATGGTTACCCCTTCCCCAACTCCTTGAAGATACTCCCCAGCTCTCCTGTCATCCAAATCCACACCCTTTCTCTGTCTCTCCTTCGAAAACTAAAAGTCAACTAAAGAATAAAAATAAAATAAGATAAAACCAAAACAACCAAGTTGGAATAGGATAAAACAAACAAATAGAAGAAGAAGAGACAAGGAAAATCCATAAAAATCATATAAACTCAGAGACACATGTTAGCAACACAGGAATGTATGAAAAACAAGCAAAAAGAAGTCATAATATAGACACAAAGGACCTGTATGGTAACTAAAAACATAATAATAAAAGATTATGACAAAATAAGAGATAAACAACCTTCAGTGATACCATTTAGTTCATTTTCTGTTGGCCATTTCGTATTAGGCATGGGGTCAGTGAGTCTCCATTGGAGAAAACTGATGTTTCCTTTGCAAGTGGGTATGAGCTGAAGGTAGCTTCTAGGTTAGAAATGGAGGCATATGTACACTGCATTCAGCACTGGGACCCCATCTGGGGCTCGCCTATGAACACATGCTACCTCAGTCCCTGTGAGTTCATATGCATGTTGGTCTTGCTGTGTTTAGAAGGCCTTGTTTCCATGGTGTCCTCCATCCCTGCCTGCTCTTACATTCTTTCTGTTTTCTTTTCTCCTGTGTTATATAAGCCGTGAGGACAGGAATTTGTTAAAGACATCTCATTTAGGATTGAGTGTTCCTAGGTCTCTCATTTTCTGCACACTGTTTACTTGTAATTTTCTGTATTTGTTCCTATAAGCTGCCGGAGGAAGCATCTCAGATGATGGCTGAGACATGCATTGATGCATGACTATAGTAGTATATCATTAAGAATAATTTTATTCTTATGGTCTTTTAGCAGAACAGTGGTATTTGGTTTTGTCCTAGTGCCCTGGGCTATCCAGTCTCAGGTCCTTGGTCATCCCAGCAGTGTTGGGATTGGGTTTCCTCTCATAGGGTGGACATTAAATCCAATCAGATACTGGTTAGTGACTCCCACAGCTTTTTGCCACTATTGCTCTATCACTTCTTACAGGCATGACATCATTGTAGATTCAAGGATTTGTAGCTGGCTTGGTGTTTACTTTTTTCCTTTGGTACTATGTAGAGTACCTTCCAGTACCATCAACACTAGTCCACAGCAGCGAAGGGTCCAGGAAGGTACCAGCTCAGCTTCTCTGTGTTCCGTGAGCTGTTTAGGTGCTATATTTAGCAATAGAGTCTTATCAGTTGGTGAAGAGCCATCAAAGGCCTTGGCAACAGCATGGCTTGTCTTGTGGGTTCCTTATGGCGAACAACTTGCTTGGATATAACCTATTCCTTGAACTGGGATCTTCATTTGGTGATATGAAATTTCCAGTTGAAGATCTACTCCCCCATTATTTGGTGATTCCACTCAGATCATCTCCATATGTATGTATTTTAGGAAAAATCTACTATATTAGGTTTCCATGTGAACCCTCAGTTTTAGGTGCCCATCCCTGTATTCTCTCCCTTTACCTATTCTTCCTTCTCCCTCCCTATTTGATCCTCCCATTCCAGTCCCCACATTCCCCCATAACTATCTGTTCTATTTACCTTTCCAAGGGAGATGCATTCCTCCCTTCTAATCCCTTAATCTATCCCTAACCTCTGTAATTATACTGATTGTAGGTTGCTTACTGAATACTTAACAGCTAACATCTACATATGAGCAAATATATACCATATTTCTCTTTCTAGGTCTGGATCGTCTCACTAAGAATGATTTTTTTCCTTGCTCAATTTACTTACCTGCAGTTTTCATGATTTTTAACAACTGAATAATACTCCATTGTGTAAAAATATGTAAGATTTAAAATTTCATGAAATCTTATGTATTAATCACTGTTCATAGTGCCTGTAATATCAGTGTTCTATTCCTTTGGCATGGAGTTCAAAATTATTCTCTATTTTCTTTTCTACCAGATTCAATATATTTGGCTTTATGTTGTGGTCTTTGATGCATTTGGAGTTGAGTTTTGTGAGTGGTGGTAATATGAGTCTATGCACATTCTTCTACATACAGGCATCCAGTTTGACAATCTCCATTTATTAAAGATGTCTTTTTAAAAGTAAATATCTCTGGCTTCTTTATATAAAAATATCAAGTGTCCATAGGTATATAGACTTATGTCTGGGACATCAATTTTGTTCCATTGATCAACATGTCAGTTTTTGTGACAATGCTCTGCTGTTTTTCGTACTATAGTTCTGTAGTACTATTTGAGACTGAGGATGGTGATTACCTTTAGCCATTGATTTATTTTTTGTGGGATTCTTTTAGGTATCCTGGTTTTCAGCTCAGTCTTCAAAGACTAAGCTCACAACAACAACAAAAAAGACAGAAGTTCCAACATCTGAACTGTACTAATCTTTCTAAACCTACCTTAAACCAATATTATGTATTGAATAATCAACATTCTATCCTGCTCCTTACTTTTTGCATATAACAATGTAATTGCATTTTCCTCTCCTCTGTGTCTTCGCAGTAGCATATTTTTTTTTATTTTTTGTATATAAATGACATTATGATAGGATTCCAATGTTTTGCATGTTTTATTTCACTTAACTAAAGTTTACCTCTTTGAGTGGCAGGACAGACCTTATCACCAGAATTGTTCTCTTTGATACCATCTTTATTCCTGTCATGATGGATTTATGAGGGGTTTTCCCATGTTTCACAAATATTTGTATATATTTTCAAAAGTTCAAAATCATATATTTATCTTTTTCTTGTTATTAAATTAATTGCTCGTATAAAATTAATTAATTAATTTTAATCTAGGTTAAAAGAATTATTTCATATATTCTTTGTGTGAATTTTATTATTTGAATTAGTAAATATAAAGAAAATAGAATACATTGAAGGTAGAGATTTAGTGTACTTTTTTCACTAAAGCCAAGTAAATTCATTTCAAATGTTAAAGAATTACATATATCCATTTTATTTACAAGTGATTCTGTGACCCATTTTTAATTTATTTATAATGAGACAGTGACAACAGAAAAGACAAAATAATAATCTACCATAGAACACATTGGATCATAAGTTGGAGAAAAGCCTTAATAGTTAAGTGTGCTTGTTGCTATTATAGAAGACCTGAATTTAGTTCCAGAATGCACATCGAGCACCTCAGACCTCATAATTACCTGTATCATTAGCTCCAGGAACTCTAACCATCTTCTTCAGACCTCTAAAGGACTGAATGTACACTCATGCACACACACCACACACACACACACACACACACACACACAGAGCGAGATGGCGAGAGAGAGAGAGAGAGAGAGAGACTTTTTAATTGAAAATTATTTATTTTATGAAAGGTGTAGTTATGTTAGGCAAAGCTTCTTGTTGAAACACTAGAAAAAAGATGACTATTTATTAGTCAGTATGCTGTCAGGTATCTTATGTTAGTCTGTTGGTCATCCATTCAATGACATTTTTTTAACACTATTCTTCGTCCCCATACAAATCTTCAATCCATGTCAAATAACTGAATTCTTCCTCTAAAATAGTCATGAAAAATGATAAAAAGGAGGTCTGAAATAATAATAAAATATAATCCATGATATATTCCTGAAGTTTTACTTAACCCTTCAACGTTACTACATTCTGTATGTCATACACAATGGAGAACCAGACTTTATGCTTTTCTATTTTCTATTCAATTTTGTCAAAATGGTGGAATTACCTTTGGTTTGTTTAATGTTCATGCTAAATGATGCATCTTACTCATACTACAATTGTATTCTGCCTTCTAGGTTTAAATCCTGCACTATGCTGATTTATGGTCTGATTTGTATGTATTGGCCATAACTGAGCTTTTGATATGACGTTAGCTGGGAATCTTCACATTAACCTATTTTTCAACTGCTTCTAAAAAATTCCAATCTCACAACCTTGAATCCAGGCTGGCAATATTTAATAAGTCAACATGTAAAGAAATGTAATCTAAGTAAACAAGAAAAGGAATGCATACAGAGGCCCAAGAGCTACGTTTCAGAAATTACCTTTGAAATTATAAATTATAGTTTTACATAGCTGTGAATCTTCTTCAAACCACAAACACATGATTAGAAAACTAGCATTATTTTTAAGATTATAAAGGGTAATACATCTATAATTAATTAAATTTGAGCAATTTACTCTTAGAGAGTCTTAATTTTATTCTTTATGAAATAGTGTTTTACAGGTTAACATACTTAATTTCAAGTGATTAACAATAAAGAAATTCCACCTTGAGTCTCTTTTCCTAGCTGTATCTGACACATCTTCTTTAGCAGCTTACCTAGGTAAGTTCACATGACCCTCCCCTCCTTACACCCTCCCCAAATCCAAGATCAACCTACAAACTCCAGGCTTGGATCAGCACTCACATCCTGAATGGTAGACCAGTGTCCATGTCCAACTGATTTATTTTAGCTAAGCCATATCTAACCTGTAGGCTATACCCCACCCACTCAACCTGTGTTCTGCTTCAACCGCCTCTGTCCATATCGAACAACAAATGGAATCCCCATGCCAAGATCTCATTGCAGGTGAAATTTTGGTGCATTCATTTTTTTTACATTCACTAATAATATTCACCTTATTTTATTGAGACAGGTTACTCCCTCATATCTGGCAAAGAAGTAAACATATTTATGTCTATGTAACATTAGATATAGATAAGGTTTGGTCTCTTAAAAAATCATTTGAATTGTGTTTCCCACCTGGCCATATGGAACAGTTTCTAATTTTCTAGTTATGCTGAGAATTTCTTATAATTTCCCCTCACTAGAGCTTTTTATTTTCCATCATTTTGCTATACAATTGTCTTACGAGATAATTGTTAAACTTTAGAAATTATTCTAACTTTTAATACAATATACTAAAAATATCAGTGATATATCATTATTTATGGAATTTTAAAAAACAGTAATAAAATGAGGTTCAAGCATATGTCATTCTATTATGAAGAAAAAAAGTTTTATTAGTTTAAATGCCTGTATTCTATAGATTTTGGATTAGTTAAGGCACCTTGTACAAGCACTATCTCCAAGTTTTTTAATATCATCCTTTACATTCTCTCTCTCTCTCTCTCTCTCTCTATATATATATATATATATATATATATATATATATATATATATATATCCGAGTGTGTGTGTGTGTGTGTGTGTGTGTGTGATGCATGTGCAAGCCTTGGTAGGGTGATTGAATGTGAGTGCACTTGTATGTGGAGGCCAGGAGTCAATCTGATGTGTCATGCCTCAGGTCCCCTCACCTTGTATTATCTTGAGAGAGGATCACTCAGTGGGTTTTGGTAATCAAATAGACCCAAGAGATGTTTCTTTAACTCTTACCTCCTTAAAACTAATTTACCTTTATTTATTTCCCTTGAGTGCAAAGGAATGCCTCATCTCTCTGAATTATTAACAATCCTCTCCCACATTATTCAGAATTGTATCCTTTAGCACAATAGTAATAGTAAGTCACACTAAAGAAGTTGAACAGTTTTACCAGTTAGCTTAGCCAACTTTTCTTCAAGCAGTTAGTAGAATAGCTCACACAGAGGTGCAGTTCCCTTTGCAATGTAACCAGGAAAGCAAAAAATGCCTACTTCCTCTTGAGCACCACTTTTAATTTTGTTACGGTAAAAGGTTTTCTGCAGCAATATATTTAAGCTTTCTGTCTGCTTCTGTATAATCTAATTTTCATATACTATGCACAAATTTTAGTCACTTCATCAATGTCCTATTATGTTTTCTTTTACCAATGCAGTGACAGTGATTAATTTCCAAAGACTGGTAAACACAAACCTTACCTTGGAGGAGATTAAAATGGTGCAGGGGACTGTGGAGGGCGGACAAACTTACACACATCTTAAGGTGGCACCACCCATAAACATTTAGAGAGCGCTGTACAGAAAGAATAGAAAGTTTGCCCACATATTTCACTCCAATTTAATGAATAGTATCTGAGACCCTGGTGCATTTCAGCTATTAAAGCTGATGCTGTTAGCTGAAACATACAAGAACGTGTATGTTAGTGCATTTTCAAATAATGACTCAATATGAAAAGAAACACAAGTATTTTACTCATAGAATTTTCAAATAAAATACATAGTTGTACTTAATTTTAATTCATGATTACCTGGTTTGTATATACGATGAAATTTTTACCTCTCCATTAGAGGGAAATAATGTCATGGATGTAAGAAATTGCTGTTCATATTTTTAAGGATATATTTGTAGTTATGTTAGTGTGGCAACATTATTGTGTGCATGTTTTAATTGTTGTGTATATGTGTGTTTTTATGTGTATGTATGAAGTATGTGTGACTGTATGGCATAATCTGCATTCAGAGACCAGAGCACTTTGTGTAGATATACAAGTAAACTTTGGTTGTGTGGCAAATGGCTTTTGCCATTAAGCCATATCACCAGTCACAAATTATTGTAATTTTAAAAATATCTGTTTAACAAAAATCTGAAATAAAACCGTATTCCTTATCTGGTGATTTCAAATTGAATACCTAAATCATCTATTATTAGATAATGTAACTGGAGTATACTGAGCTGGGGGATGTTTCACGGCATAACAAAGGAACACCTTGCTGTCTGTTATGGTGGTACTTGCCTTTAATCTCAACACTTGGGAGGGAAAG
>CABHPH010153951.1:0-48648 GCA_902168325.1 Peromyscus nudipes
ACACACAGCTCCAGAAATGGATTGCCAAAAGATGTAGGCTATCCTCACTGAGAACTTTTACTTCTAAGTCAGAGTCCAGTCAAAACAAAGTCTATGAATAATAGCAAATAAATGATCAGACTTTGAAAAACAAAAACCTAATCCACTTGGGTTGGTCAGTCACATGGCTAAGAGACCTGCCCTTAGGAAGGCTGATTCATCTTAAACCATGCCAAGGAGATTGGAGGAATAATTATTCCCTTAATGAGACAATATGTCTTCCTCCCCAGAACTCCCACCCTCCACACAGTTGCTTATGGGATACAGCCATGTAACTTAAAAAATCTTATCTTTTTATCTTTCCCAAACATGTTTTCCTCGACACTTCAGGTTTCCCCGCTATTTCTCTTAAGCTCCACCCTGTTGCTATGCTGCTCTTGTCTACCATGTGGTTGCTTGGTGACCTCCATGTCTACCCCAGAAGGCATGGCTTTCTCTTATCCTCATCTTCATCTTTCTTCTCTGACAGCTGCTGAGATTAACAGTTTGTCTGCCCTGGGGGTTCTCTTTGAAACTCTGATAAAATTACCCTGGTGCTTTCTTCTGAGTTTGTTCTTAAATTCTTTTATTAGTGAGACTAAAATCCCAGAGAAAGGACTCCCAATTTCCCCAGTAAGCGTGGCAACTCCTGTGGGTCTCTCCAAAATTTCCAGCAGTTTTTTCAAAGATTCCCAATACTGGGAATTTCACATTTACAGTGGTGTTGGCCATACTAGAAATTTAGGGTGTCTTTGAGTTTGATGGAGCTTTCTATACTCCTCCTGAGTTTAGCTTGGACGGGGAGGGATTAGGGTTTTAGAGAATAGTTACCAATGCTGCCTTGCGCAAGCAGCTTTCTGGTTCTTGTCTCTCACACTTGAACAATGAAGTTTATGTATCACAGAAGGTGAGTTTTAGAGAAGTTTATTATAGATTCATATGAGGGAGTAAGAGAAAGTAGTGGGGTGTGGCAGAGCAGGGGCATGTCTCAGGAAATTGGTATCATTAAGCTGCTAGTTTGGAAGTTTTTTAAAGGACCTGTGGTAGAACAGTGAGCCTGGAGGAGGATGAGCTGGTCAGTCCAATTGGCTCATCTATGAGATGTTCAGATGCCACAGCTCAGTTTTGGTTCCATCCCTGTACATAGATAACTTCCAGACAAGGGTAATATAACGAAGAAACAGGAGTCAGAACTCTAATCTGGCATTCCTAAACTTCAGCAAAATCATTCTCAGACTTGCTGCCTTGGGCTCCCAGCTCTACCTGACCAATTTCTACTTCCTGTTCTCATCACTGGGAGGGAGAAGGAACAGTGCAGATCGATTTCAGTGAGTACTTAGGACATCATCTTGCCTTGGGATTTGTGGACTACACCTTACGTCTTTTTCTCTTTTCTTGGTTGCTGATCCCAACTGGGCTAACCTCACATTGGCCCATACTTGTGTTCATCAACTCGCTTTCATGTTCTTCCTTCTGATAAGTTTTGGGAGTGCAGGACAGTTCTAATGAATAGTCTTTTGGCTCTCCCCATTACCACTTAACTTCTCTACCTCTCTGGCTTTCCCAGGTAGGAGTCAACTCAGCTTGACCCTGCTATTTGATATAGAGAGTGAAAACCACACATTCAGGCTCTTCCAGTGTCCACTGAGGCACTTGCCCACTGTTTACCAGATGGAAGGTGAAGGAACAAATAGGGTGGAGAGTTGGGGGCAAGACTGTGGTTTTGTATGAAGTTATGAATGCGTCTCTTGATCTGTCCCCTCTCAATATAGTTTTTAACCTAGATGACTGGTATCAGTTTTCATCACTTTCTCTGTAAATTATTCAGTTGAATCAGGTATTGATTATATCTAAGCTTTTCAGGTGAAATTAAAATTTCAATGCAATTACACAGAACTGTCACTTTATGTAAAGCTGAAACAACATTGAACAAGACAAAAACCTTTATAGCTTGTCTGACTCAGGATTTGTTGTTGTCTTAAAACCTTTGAATTCAACATCTAGAAGAGATTCTATCAAGGCCTGGAGATGGACTTTGAGGACCCTGTAAACTTCATCCAATGACTTGTAGTATTCCGGTGTATGTGCAGAAATGAGAACTGGGTGGGGGCAGTTAGAGATGCTGATAGATTAGAAATCTCTATAAAGAAATAAGAGTTTGTCAATATGAAAGCACATATGATACGTTTGTATCTTGTTGATACAAAGCATGCTTTTCCCTGGTAAAGTCCAAGAGTCCACCACTGGTGTCAGTCACTTTTAACCTCATTTCTGCAAAACTTAAGACTTTTGGATTTCATGATTGCCAAAGTTAAAATAGCCTTTAAATCATTTTTATAAATTTCATTCCCAGTATACTTAACAAGCAAACAAGTAAACAAACAGAAAACCCTTTTGTACTTTTGCAGACATTATGGCAGCAGGCGTGTCTGGGGAAGTTAAGCTGTAATTTTGACTCACAACATCATCATCTCTTATGTATAGATTTCTGGTTAGATCCATCCTTTTTGCTGTTTCATTCCCAAAGTGATACTAAAGAATTTACAACTATAGAGCCTTTTAATGCAGTTCGGGGTTGGAACTATTACAGCAGTGAGAATAGAATTAGGGAAAGAATCCACGTGAAGTAATGGAGTGTTAAGATGTTCTAATTAGAGTTATAATTGTAAATTGAATGCATGAAGATAACTTATTTTTTTTTCAATCTGGGCATTTCTGGTTTATATTTTACTTTGTTATCTCATGTCTGACTGAATCTAGGCTGAGCCCTAAATACATTAGAAAGGAATGGAGCTTTTCAGAAATACCAATCACCATGATAACAATGAAGGTATTATGTTTGTATGGGTTCCCTGTGCTGTCACTTCAAATCACATCTCAAAATTCTTCCCAAGCATAACTTCTCATGGGGGACAGATGGTGACAGGTGTCACCACAATTCAGAGCCCATTTTGACTATCCACACTTATCCACCTTACAGAATTCTGTCTTTTAGGTTCTCTCTCTCTATATATTATGTTTTCACTTTATTTTCTTCTTTCTTAGCAGACAATGTTGATGCATTGGGGTTAGAAGGCAGAGATGGTCAGGCAAGCTACCCCCCTCTGGTCTATCTATGTTAAACACACACCCTGCCCCACCTGCTCTTCCTGTCTCCTTTTCAGCTAAGTGCCTACTTGGCACTTACCTTCTCTTGCCTCTCCTTGCTGAGTTTATACCCCTCTTGCCTTTTTTTTTTGGAGTGATCATGCAAACATACATCACATTCTTCATGCTCCAAAGGACTGATTGGCCAGCCTCATGTCTTCTTGCCCATTTCTACCCTATTATTTTCATTCATCTTTCCCAGACCTTCATTTCTACTCATTACTTCATTCTGTACATGCTACCAAGACAGAAAAATTTTTGTTTCAGAGGTTATGTTAAACAAAGGTGAAAACAAAAGCAACCTTTGGTCTTTACATCCTTCCAATCCTGTCACCAACCACATTTATGATTTATAATTTCATATAAATTATTAGGTAGGACAATTCTGTAGCCCAACTCTTTTTCACTGAGTATAATTCCTGGTACATTTAGAATAGTTAGTGAATACTAAATAGATGAATACATGCTTAGCAATATTTTAACATCAGTTACCTGTTGCCACATAAATACTACATAAAAAGCAGTTACAAATCTGATATGCAATAGTTCACTTAATAGATCTACAGCATGGGCAGCACCAGGGTGGGCTCAGTTTGTCTTATCTGAGTTTCCTTTTGTGGCAACTGTAGGCCACCAAGGCAGCTCTTCTGATCTTAGGGGAGCTTCCAAGTTGACAATCTAGAATGGCTTCCCTTCAGCTAAACTGGGAAGAGTTAGCTCTATTCCACATACCATAGGTCTGACAGGCAAGCCTATTTATACTCATAGACACTTCTAGGATTTTGAGGAGAAGCAAATTTGCAAAAGTCATTTTAAGACTACTTTTGTTATGCTCAATATCATTCCTTTGCTTAAGAAAAGCACTATTACTCAACTTAGAGCCAAGGAATGGAGAAATAGACTCATCTTTACTGAGAAGAGCAAACTGTCATGACAAAGAGTGAATACAGGGAATGGTTAAAAAAAAATGACCTGGTCATGAATATAATCAAATCGACCACATATAAGATCTTCAGATGGACAATTTAGTTTGATTTTTATGCACAATTATTTCTTAAATATTTTTATTATTAGATATTAGTTCACTTCAGTTTTTAACTCTTATAAAAGTAAGTCCTGCTACAAATAACCATAAGCAGCACTCACACCACATTGCATTAATTCTTTTGTGGATCATTAAATGAATAAAACAAGCAGAATTTGTTTTCTATACATAGCGAGCTTGGGGGTTAGGGAGTAGGTGTTGGCATTTATTTGATGGTTCACTGATTCAACATCAGTGTCTTTAGCATAGTTTTGGTTTCTCTTTTACATCTAGAAGATGGCTGCTATAGTTACAACTCCCACTCTCCCATTTGATGTAGGAGAAGGAGGAGTAGAAGATGCATTCAGTGAGCTGAATCTCTTCCTCCTTTATCAGGGCTGTGATGGGGGCTGCATCTGGCCACATGAGGGCTCCGGAGAAAAGAGTTGGGTTGAGGATGAATCAGTAACCTCAGTGTCTTCTACAGCTAGCGAACTGGCATGCAGTCCCAGGAGTAGAATGCTCAGGTCTAAATGCCCTGTACACTTTTACTTCCTTATTACGTATTTTCACATTCCTTTCAAGTGAACTTTCCGTATTGCCATCAGCATTGTGTGTATGAATTTTTACCACAAATTTGCCAACATTCTTTAAATATGATGTCGAATATTATCCAGGTACTTTAAAATAATTCGTATGTGTGTATGGGATGTTGACCACTTACAGTCTTCATTTTCTTTTCTTATATGTGAAAAAATACTCTTTGAAATTAAAGCTACTAATTCTTTTTCATTATATATGTAGATGTAACCAACCGCCTTATTAAATAAGAAACACAGAGCCAATGTAAGAATGAAAGCCCAAGAGGTCAGAGCTAAGAATCTTACCACTTTCCGCCAGCTAGCCTCTCCTGCCAAGAGACCTCTCCGAAAAGGACTACTCCCTGTGAGTTCGTCTTTAAATAAGAGTTCTGTTCTGCCTTCTCATTGGTTGTAAACCCAACTACGTGACTGCCTCGTCGCTGCCTCTCTGTACAGACCTCCTAAGTCTTCTATGGTTGGTATTGAGATTAAGGGCGTGTGTCTCCAATGTTGGCTGTATCCTTGAACACACAGAGATCTACCTAGTTCTGCTTACCAACTGCTGGGATTAAAGGCGTGGACCACCACCGCCCTGGCTTTCGCTATGGCTTGCTAATAGCTCTGACCTCTAGGCAACTTTATTTATTAACATACAAATAAAATCACATTTCAGTACAAATAGAATACCACTAGTTAATTAATTCTAAATTAAAGCTACTAATTCTTTTTCATTATATATGTTGCCTATTTTCCTTTTAACATTAAAAGTTCCCATTTTGAGTATATTTAAAATTTTTAATGTAATTTTTGATTGGTTAAACATTCTAGAGATACTTGATTTCTGTAGGGTTACTGCTAACCTATTGCTTACATTTACAGGGAGTGAAAGATAAGCTATTCTTCCCATGGTGTATTTTATTTTTATCTGTTAGAAAGTTGTCCCATCTTGATGACTTTGCTGGAGCAAGTCACTAGCCTGCCATCTCTGGGAAATATTTCTTAGCAAACACAGCTCTGTAGTTGGTGCTTCTGGATGCTGCCTGGAGAAGTGAGGTCCCCTGAGGCTACATGTCAGTTTCCTTCACGGACTATACATACCGAGTCTCTAAAAAGTCAGGGAGGAGTCATGCAAATAGCTACGTTGAACAAAAAGACGATTATTAAGAATCTGGCTCTGTGGGAGACTAAAAATAAAGTATAATTGGCCCCAGAATCAATTAAAGTCATTAAAAAGGTGTCTTTTCAAAGATTTCCTACTTTGAATTATTTAAAGATAAATTTAAGAGTATAATGTAGTTACTAACAAATAACACCCAATGGGATTATCACACTGAAGTTTAAAGGGGAGATGTGTGATGCATACTGGCGACTTCTGTATTCTGCAGGCACTTTTTAAAAGCTAGAATAAACTTCATTTAACAATGTGGTTGGAAGGTGAGCTTTTCTGAGGAAGCCCAGAAAACTGTAAACTAAGCTTTTATTTTAAATCACACATTAATGAGTTATTTTGTGAAATCACTTAATTTCTGTAGGCCTTGGCTTCTCCATCCAGCATGTGTAGATGATGATCCTGAATCTGCAGGGTTATAAAAGGGCTGCAATAATTATTTGAAAAGGATTTAATGAAGTCAAAGGGCCTAATTATTTTAAATAGAATTTAAATGGGAAGTATTATTTTTTATAAATCTAAGTGTTAAATTAGTTTACTTGAGTTTAAATGATGGAAGAAAGTAAAATCTGCTCTCAGCAAGAAAGTAAATGAACTGCGGAGGTCTCTGCAGCTGAGACAGTAGAAAGGCAGTTGGGCTTGAGAGCACATTTGTTGGCGAAAGCTTGCTATGAAAAAGAAGAGCATGTAATGGTGACCATCATCTGAGCCCACTCAAAAATCGCTTAAGTTTGTCCCTAAAACAGGAAGCCTGAAGTCTAGTACCAAATATGCCTCTGATTGGGTTTAGAATCTGTTTTTTTCCTCTTAGGTTTTAGTTACTATGTTAAATGGTTGTGACAGTTCAGATCATAAGCAAGACCAGCTTTTGCTGGCTGCACATAGAAAGCTTGGAAAAAATTCTTAGCAGTGATCCTCTGAGATTTGTCTAGGCAGAAATAGTCATTCCCTTATTTTTTTTTTTTTGTTTGTTTGTTTGAGAGGGCAACTTCCACACTTGTTTTTGAGTCATTTAAGGGGATCCATTTCTGGTTACATTTCTTCTTTAATTTTTAAGAGAAATTATTTTAATAATCACATATGTTATAGTGGGTTGCGATTATAGCATTGCTTTATTAATTTTTAGCTTCTGTGTTTGTTTGCCTGAATGTGTACTACATACATGCCTGGTGTCTGTGGAGGCCAGAAGAGGGTGTCAGGTCCTGTAGGGAGCCTTTCTCTGTCTCGCCAGTGAGCTCCCACATAACCACATAAAGATATTATTAACTATGAAAGCCTGGACAATAGCTTAGGCTTGTTTTCAGCTATCTCTTATGACTTAAATTAACCCATATCTTTTAACCTATGTTCTACCACGTGGCTTTACTTCTATCCCATTTTGTGTGTCCAACTCTTCTGTGTCTGTCTGATGACTCCTGGTGACACTGCCCTTCTTCTTCCCAGTGTTCGCTCTGCCCCCATATCCCATCTTTTAGCTTTTATTAAGTTAATCACAGTGACATACATGCACACAGTGTGAAGGAATATTCCACAACAAGGTCCCCTGGAACTGGAGTTACAGATTGGTTGTGAGTTGCCATATGGGTGTTAGAACCAAACTAGGACCCTCTACAAGAGCAGTAAGTGCTCTTAACCATTGAGCAATCTCTCCAGACTCATAGTATTGCCTTTAACATTGATCTTTTCCAATCTTCTTCACACTTAGCCACAAGATAGGATCCACTCAGGATCTATTCCTGGTGTATGAGCTGGCTTTACCTGTGATTGGGCGCCTTGCTTACCCTTGATACAGAGGGAGGGACTTGGTCCTGTTTCAGCTAAATGTAGCAGCCTTTGCTGACTCTCTATGGGAGGCCTTACCCTTTTGGAGGAGGAAATGGGGGAAGGGCAGTGGGGGACTGGGGGAAGCAGGAGGAGGGATGAGAGGGGGAATCTGTGGTTGGTATATAAGATGAACAAAAAAAATTTTTAAAAAATATTTTTATTTTATCATTAACTTAATTTCACATATCAGCCACAGATTCCCCCGGTAGAGCATGAAACTCTTAATCCCAGGGTTGTGGGTTTGTGCCCCACGTTGGGCACCATTTGTAGCTTAAGTTTTCCCCAGTCCTGCCTGGCCCATGGTGAGGACAAATCTCTCTCACCCGCCAATTCCACAGCTGCTCAGACCCAACTGAGTAAACACACAGAGACTTATATTGCTTACAAACTGTATGGCCATGGCAGGCTTCTTGTTATCTAGTTTTTCTATCTTAAATTAACCCATTTCTATAAATCTATACTTTGCCACATGACTCGTGGCTTACCTGTACTTTACATCCTGTTCCTCCTTGCGGCGACTGGTAGCATCTCCTCTACTCTGCCTTTCTGTTTCCCCCATTCTCCTCTCTGCTAGTCCTGCCTATACTTCCTGCCTGGCTACTGGCCAATCAGTGTTTCATTTATCAATCAATCATCCACAGCACTTAAGAAAGGATCCACACTGTCCCAATAGCCTCAGGAATATGGAAAAAGTGGTGAAGGCCACTGTTGGGAATGAAAGCATCTAGAAAGCACAACCACAATAGTGTTTGTGACCCCTTTGGGGGGTCAAATGACCTTTTAAAAAAATTTTTTTTACAGGGGTCACCTGAAACACAGATATTTACATTACAATTCATAACAGTAGCAAAATTACTGTTATGAAGTAACAATGAAATAATTTTATGGTTGGGGGTTATTACAACATGAATAACTGTATTAAGGGTCACAGCATTAGGAAGGCTGTGAATCAATGATCTAGAGGAATAAAACTGGAAACTGAAAGTACCTGACAGAATCTTTCTTTTAAAGGCCTTTATTATTATATTGGTTGCTTTTAGTTAAAATTATGCATAAAAGGTTAACTATAATTCTTGGTTGAATAGTAATAGTTATCACCGCAAAGATAAATTCTAAGCTGATAAATAATCTTCACAAAATAATAGGTTGTAATTCATTATCTACTATCAAGCCACAGTATGATAGTGTAATATTTTAGCTTTAACAACAATGTTGTTGAAGATTTACTGGTGTGGGATATTGTTTATTATCTTAGCTACTATGCTCTTTTTCTCTGTCTAACTATTGATCAACTTTTATACTTATAATTGAAGAGAGTAGAAGTCAACTTTCATGAAATTAAACCTAAATCTTTTAAATTTATTGCATGTACTAGAGTTATGACAAGGCTTCAATATAGTCAATTAAATGTTATGTAAACTGGAACCTGTATCAGAAAATTTGATTTAATTATGATATAGAGCTAATAAAAGAAAGTTGGTTTTTATTTTAGATGGTTTGGGACTTTAATTGGAATTATGAAGTTTTACTGTATCTTTGGAGTACTATTCTGACATTTCTAGTCATCTCCATAAACTTTCATTGCTCTGAATCAGTTTATGAAGCTATAGGGTCTTCATAAATATGCAAACTAGCTTAATAAGATTGTCTGCCTTGATTGCTCATCAATTTGGTATTGAAAGGGCACCAACCCAGTCAATAAAAATGTCTGCTGGTAGAGTGGTCTGTGGCAGTCCTGATCTCAATGTTTATTTCCCTTAAATTGTCAAAATAATGGAACAATATTATTTGTATGAGACAGATAACTATTATGTTTATTAGGCTTTACAACTTTTGTGTAGTCACAATTTACAAACCTGTGAACAGTCTTGATAGGTGGAATATTACCTCCTGATAATTTTGTTTCATTGTGTAGGCCTTTATTGTTTGGGAAATAAGCTATTGGAAAATTAAATGGACAAAACATTGACTTTAAAGTGGATAAGAAAAAAAGACATGTCTCTTTGTTCCTTTATTTATGTTTTGAGAAAGAGTTTCAATATTTGGCCCTGATTTGTCCTTTTGTGTAGTCTGTGCTAGCTTCAAACTCACAACAGTTCTTCTGCCTCTGCCTCCCAAGTGCTGGGATCACAGGCACCATGCCTGGCTGATAAGATATGTCTAGAGAATAAACTGTAGAGTCAAGAACGTCAGAGTATGTACTATTGTTCTACTGGGAGACATTCTGTATGCATATTTTTAAAACATAAATGTTTCATTAGTGTTTTTATACTTTTATTTTGAAATCGCCAATTTTACATCCCTACCAGTTGTGCATGAAGGTTCCGATTTCTACACTGCCTCACTTATTCTTTTCATTTTTCTTGGGAACTTTTCAACTTGATTTTAGTTATTGAATCTCAGCATTGAGATTAATCAGCACGTCTTGCTAAGCGGCACTTCAGAAGATGACATGAACAGAGGGCAGAAGCACAGGCTTTGCTCTCCACTCTGTAGATCACTCAGTGTTTCCTTGTTCACAGCATAGAAACTGTACACTGAGAAGGCTAAAGCAGTTTTCCAAGTTGTAAGTTAGCATGTAGCAGCTAGGCACACCATTGTCAACACCACTGCTGTGTCATTGTATCCAGTTCCCTCAACTGTTTTTGCTCATGTTATATAAATGGTGGTATATTATGTAATCTTTCCTAAAAGATTGAGAGCCTTTTTTAAATTCCTCTATTCATCATTGCACATTTTAAGAACATTTTGTCTATTAATTTTATAAAAAGCAAAAAATATTGATTTAAAGATCAGTAAAATTTTTAATTAATTAATTGATAATTTTTAATTTGATTTCATTTTTTACCTTACAATAGTCCTAGGAGCTGAGTTTGCTAGGTACTTCCAGCATATGAAGAGAGCAATATTCAGTTAAGACAAATGTGTGCGGAGAAAGGGATTGAGGCTACGTTGATGCTGTAATTTAGATCCTGAACATTCTACAAAAGTCCATGAGCTAAAGACTTGGTCTTCAGTTTGGTGTAGTAGAAGTTGGTGGAACCCTAAAGAGTTGGAGTCTAATTGGGACTTTGAGGTTATTGGGGTACACTGTCAAAGGAGACTGTTGCATGCCAACATGCCTCTTTCTCCACTTCCTGGGTGCCCCCAGGTGAGAAGCCTCTTCCACTTTTGTCTGCCATAATGTCCCACCTCAGTACAGCATCCCATCCTTCAAAATGAGAACTACCACCAATGGGCTGAAACTTCCAAAGCTATGAGCTCAAATAAACTTTCCTATTTTAAGATATATTTCACAGGTGCTTTTTGCAGCACCAGAAAGTGGACCCACACTGCTGGCCCTTGCTTGGGACACATTCCCCTGATGACCCTACACCTCTGACCTCAGCAATACAGTTCCATGTATGTCATTTTCCTAAGAGGCAGCTCTCTTTTTGAGCTTCTGTATTTTACTAAAATTTTTGTTAATTTTAAAATTGAAAATAGATTTTTTTCTTACAATATATTCTGATTATGGTTTTTCCTCCCCCAAATCCTCCCAGATCCTCCCCACTTCCCCATTCACCCAAATCCATACCTTCTCTCTCTCTCTCTCTCTGTCTCTCTCTGTCTCTCTCATTAAAATACAGATATCTCAAAATAATAACAAAATAAAATAAGATAAAATAAAAACAAATCAGAGTAGCACTGTGGTGGTTTGAATAAGAATGGTCCCCATAGGCTCATCTATTTGAATGCTTATTCATCAGGGAGTGGTACTACTTGAGAAGGATTAGGAGGTGTGACCCTGTTGGAGTGGGCATGGCCTTGTTGGAGGAAGTGTGTCACTGGGGGTAGGCTCTGAGGTTTCAAAAACCCAAGCCAGGCCCAATGTCTCTCTTTTCCTCTTGCCTGCAGTTTCAGATGTAGATCTCTCAGCTACTTCTCCAGTGTCATGTCTGCCTATGTGCCGCCATGCTCCCCGCCATGATGATAAAGGACTAAACTTCTGAAACTGTAAGCAAGCCCCAGTTAAATGCTTTCCTTTATAAAAGTTTCCATGGTCATGGTATCTCTTCACTGACCAAGACAAGGACAAAATACACAAACAGAAAAAAATAGCCAAAGGAAAAAAGTACAGGAAACATGCAGAGGCTGATATGTACATATTCACACGCACAGAAAATCCATAAAATCAAAAAAATTGAAGGCATAGTATACAAGAAAAAAATTAGTAAGGAAAAATAAAAGCCCAGACAAAGCAAGATGAGACAAGACCCCTCATCTTCTATTGTGTAGTAGTTTTCTTCAGAAGAGATGTCCTCCCAGAGGGAGCAGGGAGGACCATAAGGTCCATGACACTCAAGAGAAACTTATAAAACCCAGGTGACCAAGAAATGTACAAGATTGAAGACCCTACTCCCTGTTGTTATATGAGCAGGAAGCACTGACGGGAAAAGAAGCTCTTTAGTGCTGTAGACATCTGTAAATGACTCATTGACACAGCTTCCTGAGTTGTTCTCATTCTGAGGTAGGCTTTTTGATGATGCAGCTATCCGAGTTGCTCGTGCTCTTGCAGATAACCTCATCCATGCTTCGACGTGTAATCCAATACATTCATTGCTTCCCTAAGTTAGACTCAGTATAATTGTTTCTTTGGTCTTGGTCAGGAAAAACCATGCAACATGGTATTTTATTTTATATTTTGATTTTATTCATAGTAATCATCTGAGCAATTTCTTTTTCTTTTGTTGGTTTTTCAGGACAGGGTTTCTCTGTGTAGCTTTGCTCCTTTCCTGGTACTCACTCTGTAGTCCAGGCTAGCTTCGAACTCACAGAGATCCATCTGCCTCTGCCTCCTGAGTTCTGGGATTAAAGGTATGTGCCACCACGCCCAGCCGATCTGAACCATTTCTAAAGGGCTTTGCCTTTGTAGCATGTCCTATTTTATTCAATTATTTTTTTGCAGAATTAAAAAAAACCTCGATCATAAATTCATATCACTTGAGAACACTTCTTGCTATCAGAATATATCTCACCAAAACCTATCCTTTTAAAAATATAAGGGGTAGCTCATTTTCTTCCAGTCCCAGGCACTTCGGGAGCTGCTGGTTACTGTTCTGACACGGCGAAGTCCAAGAACTATACAACACATGACCAATGCCGAAAATGGCACAGAAATGGCGTCAAAGAAACCCTGGTCACAAAGATACGAATCTCTTAAGGGGGTCAACCCCAAGTTTCTGAGGAACATGCGCTTTGCCAAGAAGCACAAGAAAGGCCTGAAGAAGATGCAGGCAGATATTGCGAAGGCAAAGAGCGCGTGTGCAGAGGCCACCAGGCCCTCGTGAAGCCCAAGGTGGTTAAGCCCAAGATGCCAAAGGGTCCCAGCTGCAAGCTCAGCCGTCTTGCTTTCATTGCTGAACCCAAGCTTGGGAAACGAACTAGAAGCTACATGGCCAAGGGTCGTAGGCTCTGCGAACCGAAGCCCAAGGTTCAAATCAAGGCAGAGCCTTCGGCTCCAGCTCAGGCTCCCAAAGGTGTCCTGGCCCCTGTATAGGCCACATAGAAAAGGTTTCTGTCTGCCAATGTGAAGACAGATGGACTGGTGTGATACCCCTACATACTATTTGCAGATGATCAGGACTCTATGCTGCTTTTTACAAATAAACTTGAGGCAAGATCTGTTAAAAAAATGTGAGGGGTGCATTCTAAATGCATTCAGTGCATTCTAAAAGTCCAGCTTTTGATGTAAGATGGACATGAAAGCAGAACACTTGAACTCTACAGCAGCAATCACCACCATCACCGGCGTTGTTCACAGGCAGCTACTTATTCTTCAGACATATATGCCACAGGGCACTGCAGGTCACATTGATAAGTAGGCAAGATGTGCAATTTTACAGCCATTTCCAACAGTCTTACACTGGTAGAATTTCTTTTATCACATTTTCTTGGGGCTAAGACCTGACATTTCATCATTCTTGATTTGCAGGAGCTCTCAGTCATTTTGCTCTCAAATGTCTCTTATTTCCTAAGTTTACACAAACTCACCTCATCTAATTTTTCAGAAGGAAAACTTCTGCTTTCTTGCATGAGAAAGGTGCTGAGAGAAACTCATGGACATGTCATAGAGCTTGACATGTCAACCATACGTACCGGAAAATATGTTGTTTCTCTTTGGCCTCTGTAGAAGACTAAAACCTTCTGAATACTATTCATCTGAGGCAGGAGGCTAGCTCACAGGAGGCAGTAAGAGAGAAGAACCCATGCTGGAAACTAGAAGTTGCTTCTATGTGTTGTGGTAGGGCTGGATGTCAGCATTAAAGGAGAATGTTAGGGTTCAAACAATGAAGCCAGGGGCAACAAGGATGACAGACATTAATGCTTACAGCTGGGAGTAAGGCACTCAAGAGAACCTGATCAGAAACAGACAAGCTCCAAGAACTAAGGCCAATGTCAGCAGGCCAACTGGCTAGTTTCCCTGAAAGACCTTTGCCCCTAGGTACTGCTGCTTGTTACACAGTCCTGTGCCAAACACACCTAATTATAATAGACTACGTTTTAAGTAAAGATGACTTCTAACAAGCCCATATTCATGGCAGGAAAGAGACCCTGGACCATCCTGGAGACAAGGAGGTAACCAAGAACACTGTAGATATTTCTTGGCAGCATGAGAATAAAGAGAGAGGGTAGTATAACTAGCATCACTTGAGACTTCTGCAATATTGGAGGGTAGTGATGCTTGCCAAGTGACTAATGACCAACAGACAGTCAAGATGGACAATTAACAAAGCTTGAGTTACAGATGGACAAGCATGAGCTTCAAGTGCCCCTAAGCAGGTGTGCAATGCATGGACAGTGAATCACCTCCTTAGTTGGGTCAGGAGGACATGCAGAGAGCATGTGGGCCCTTCATTGGCTTGGTCTATGATGGCTTAGCGAGATAACCAATTTCATAGCAATTATCTTATCCTTTGTCTAGTTTCCCCCATAACCTTTAAAAAGTCCTAGGCAAGGACATTTGATAGATTTTTCTTCTCTTGAAAATCCCTTCTGCTCTTGGGAGTTTCATGTTTCCTCAATTACTCACTTTTTGTGGAACATTATTTTAACTAGGCAAAGATGTGTTACTTTTGTTTATGCTGTGGAATATTACTTTAACTATGTGAAGGTGTGCTACATTTGTTTATGTAGAATATTAGTTTAACTGTGTGATGTGTTACATTTGTTTATGCTGCCTTTGTTAACAATGTAAAGATTTGTTACATTGGTTTGTGCTGCATTTATTTAATTATGTAAAGATGTGTTGCATTTGTTTCAACTTGCCTGCCTAAGACACCTGATAGGCCTAACAAAAAGCTGAATGGCCAATAGCTAGGCAGGAGATGGATAGGTGGGCAGAGAGAGAATAAGAGGAGGAGAAATCTAGGCTCAAGAAAGGAGAGAAGAAGAGAATGAGGGAGAAGAAGAGGACATGCCTGGGGCCGAAGCCAGCCAGATGTGGAGACAGCAGGGAAGTAAGACACACAGAAAGAAAGAAGGGTAAAAAGCCCCGAGGCAAAACATAGATGAAGAGAAACAGGTTAAGTTATAAGAGCTAGCAAGAAATGAGTGTAAGATAAGGCTGAACATTCATAACTAATAAGAAGTCTCCATGTCATGGTTTGGGAGCTGATTTGTGGCCCAAAAGAAAAAGCCTGTTACACTAACTTTTCTGTAATTCTCCTTAACACAACTTACATTTTTTTTGCATAGGCCCATGAGAACTGTGTTTTAATCTTTATTGGCATGAAATAGCAAACTTAGAGTCACTGTCCCAGGTTGATCTTTCTTGACTGTGAGTGTTCTTGGGCTAAGCACAATTGGGCTGTGGACGGCTCCATCATACTAAGGAACTCCGTAACAGGCTGTGTGAACCTAAAACTCTGTACTCCAAGGTTCTTTTCTAATGTGTGCCTGCTTAGTAGCAATGAGGAAGATGCTTCATTCTTTCCAAGGCCAGAAACAGTGACTCTTTAGTAAGTCACTCATCGTACAGACTTAGGCTACTTTTTCCTAGGTGAGGAATATTACTCAGTTGTCCATGAGAGTATTGAGACTCAGCAGAAGGTAAGAGCATCTGAAGGGAGAGGAAACTGAAAGAGTCTGCAGCAAACAAGTTTTTGCTAGAAGCTATATACACATGTATAAGATGGCATGGTAGTATTATACAGAGGGAATCTGAGCAAGCCAATTTTGCCGTTATCAGTGCAGAACAGGTTCAAGCGACAGTGTGGCAGTCCACACTGAGGTTCAATCTGGGAAATATTCATTTAATAATGTCCAGGGAAGGTGGAACAAGGCATGCTCTAGGACTGAATGTGTTCATATGTGAGAAAGATTAATTAACCAGGGAGCTGTTTCTACTTCAAAAATCAATAGAAATGCATCTTTGTAGAAATCTTCTATGAAAATATAAAAGGTCAAGATTTCTGTATTTTCTTTCTCTTGATGTTACTTTATTACAAAACTTATTAAGACAACAAGAAATAGGGCACAAAAACTATTCACAGAAACCTAATTGATATTTCTATATTGAGTTAAAAGTTTCAGACTCTGTGGTAAAAAGAGACAGTTCTTTGTAGTCCATGTGTTTTCCTAATCCTATGCCTATTGGTCTTTTAGACTGTTAAGGTATCTTTTCTCTACTTGAGTTGCTTATGACCAGCACAATCAGCATGGTGTACCTTTACCTGCTCCATCAAGAATCTCCTTGCAATTAGCAGCCATAGGCTGAATCATGCTTCCTAGATTGTTTTACAGGATGCTACAACATGGGACACATTGCTTCACTCCCAGTTGTGGTTTGTGTTCCTCCCATGTCTGTCCTGTGTGCTCAGTGGCCTGCAATGTGCCAGGCACTATCCTTGGTCTTAGGAGACATCTGGGAATGAAACAATCTCAGCTTTTCAATTATAGCAAGAAGAGATCACCAGGAAGCAATAAACACAGTAGCAATTAGATGATGGGGTGTATTGTAAATCAATATAGGATCTGGAAGAAAGAAAATGGAACAAGAGAAAGGGTTCGGGAGTATAAGGGGCCAGAATATGTAGAGCTGCCATTTTAATTCAGGTAGCTAAGACAAGACTCATCAATTAGGGGAAACCTGAACAAATATTTGAGTAAGAGGGGAGAGTGAGCAAAGTGTCTTCTGGGAAGGGAATATCCAGTGCAAATGGTAGGTGTGAGCCTGGTACTTTTGGAGTGGCCAGGAGGGAGAGAACCAGTGGGCAGCCTTAGCTCCAATTACAACATTCTCTTCTGGAGGGAGGAGCCAGGAAAGTTACCAGGCTTAGCAAACACCAGAGATTACAAGATTCACAAGGTATCCCCACTTCCCAGGTTATAGAAGTAGTAAACAGCATTGAGAGAAGAGGAGCTTCTATGGCGGCACTGTCTACATGTGTGGCAGGAAGCTTCAGGGATGCTAGACTGGGTTTCCATGATGTAGCTGCCTCTGAGACACCCATGCTCTTGGAAATAAGTCTTGCACCCATCCATGCTTTTGTAAGTAAAGCCAACGAACTCCCTAAGCTAGACTTGCATGGAACCCTTTCTGTTGCGGGACGCTCTATCTGGACACCCCCTGGGGGAGGGGGTGAGAAGGTGTGGCCTCCATGACACAGGCACTGGGAGTCAGGTGAGAAGCAATCTGTGGACTCATTTACTGTGGATATGGGGCGAACCCATATATCTCCTCCCCATTTCCCATTGGCAGCTGGAGACTCTCTTAGTTGTGTTGTCTCTTTCTCATTGGCCCCCAGCATTCTGATGGTCCTGGGTCGCCAATCATCAGGTGCAGCAGCGGACTCCAAGTTGGCTCAGCAGGAAGTAGCTAGCACTCATGTCTATGCACACTACCCAGAACAGGGCAGCTGCGGTCTTATCAGGCTAGCTGGCTGCATTTCTCCTGTACCTTTCTTTGGTTCATCATGGTTTCCCTACCTGGGTGAAGAGCTGTTTATTCAACTCTCACCAGGAAAAGTTACACACAAGAACAGTAGGATGAATTCAGTTGGAAAATCAGTAGTAGCTCCAGATTGCACAAGGCCTTATGGGCCAATGGTGAGCTTTCAGTTCTTTTCAGTGAGTCAGGTGCCATTTTCTGGGATTTTAATATAAAAATGAAATGACTTTTGCATACAAATTTTTTTGAGAATTAGTCATAAAGCCTTTTCCCTCATGAATATCAACTAATTAACTACTACAGAATAATTCACAATCATATACCAAGTTGGATGAATCTACCACCTTATTGATGGATATTTAGACTATTTTAAATTTGAGTACTAAAAGTCTCATTAGAGTTAGAATGGTGCAAGTGTCCTTGTACATATGGGCAGAATCCTTCTAGGCTATATTCTCAGGAGTACAAATGTTGAGTAATTTTATGTTTATGAAAAAATACTTCTCTAATACTTTTATTAAAATATATCTCCCCTCTTTTTTTTTTTTAACAAACTCCCTGGGTAGTGGAGGGTGACCTTGAATTTATGATCCGTGACCTTCCTTCATCCACTCCCCTAGAGCTGGGATTGCAGGAATGTGCCACCAGGCCTAGGTTACGTGGTATTGGGAATTGTGGAGGACTTCATGCATAGTAGGCGGAGAATGTACCAATTGAGCTACATCCTTAACCCCTTTCCTACCTTTCTGTAGTTGATTTAGAGTTAATAGCTTGTCCATTCCAGTATTCACGATCTTTGGAATTTACTTTATTGTGTATAGTAAGAGTCTCACTTTAAATTTCGTAATGGAGAATTGAATGCCTCACATCGTTTTTGATTTTGTGTGCATGTGTGCACACTTGAGTCTCTCTCTCTCTCTTCCTCTCTCTCTCTCTCTCTCTCTCTCTCTCTCTCTGTATGTGTGTGTGTATGTATGTATGTGTGTATCTGTTAATATCATAGACCTCCCACAAATAAATAATTCTGGAATGTTCAAATTCTATTTTATCTCATATGGGTAGAGGAATTTGTGTGACTGGATGTTGAGATGTAGGAATGCTAACAAGGGTTCTCCTGAGATGGAGTTGGACCCAGAGTCAGAAGAGGTAATGTGAGGACAGAAATAGAGGTCAGATGGGATGCTAGGAACAGACTGTAATAGTAATCTTAGTTTGATTTCTATTGTTGTGAGAAAACATCATGACCAAAAGCAACTTGAAGAGAAATGAGTTTATTTGTTTATACTCCTACATCAAAGGAAATCAGGACAGAAACTCAAGGTATGAACTGAAGCAGAGAACAGGGAGAAATTCTACTTCTGGTTGTTCATGTACAGCTTGTTCAACTTGCTTTCATTTATTAATTTATTTTTTAAAAAGTTTTTTTTTCAATTTACATACCAATCTCAGTACCCCCTCCATTCCCCCTTTTCTTTTCCCCTCCCCCCTCCATTCCTTAGAGAGGGTAAGCTCTCCCTTGGGGAATCAACAAAGTCTGGCATACTAAATTGAGGAAGGACCAAGGCCCTCCCCACTGTGTCAAGGCTGAGCAAGGTATCCCACCCTAGGGAATGTGTTCCAAAAAGCCATTTCATGCACCCAGGATAAGTCCTGGTCCCACTGCCAGGGGCTCCCCAAAAAGATCTAGCCATATAACTGTCACCCATGTTCAGAGGGCCTAGTTTGGTCCCATGCATGTTCCCAAGCTGACAGGCCAGAGTCCATGAGCTCCTACCAGCTTGGGTCAGCTCTCTCTGTGGTTCTCCCCATCATGATCTTGATCTCATTTGCTCCTGTGATGCCTCCTCCCTCTCTTCAACTGAAGTCAAGGAGCTTAGCCCAGTGCTTAGTTGTGGATCTCTGCATCTGCTTCCATCAGTTACTGGAGGTAGGTTCTATGATGACAATTAGGGTAGTCACTAATCTAATAATCTAATAGAGGAAGGTAAGTTCTGGCGCCATCTCCATTATTGCTAGGAGTCTTAGCTGGTGTCATCCTTGTGGATCCCTTGTGGATAGGGATATCTCTAGCACCAGGTTTCTCCCTAACCCCCTAATGGTTCTCTTTACCAAGACATCTCTTTCATTGTTCTCTCTCTCCATCCTTCCCTCCACTCAGCCATCTCAGTCCTTCCTGTTCCCATCCCACATCCCTTCCTTTCTACCCCCCAACCACTCTCTGTTTACCCAGGAGATCTTAACTATTTTCCCTTCCTGGTGCCCTCCATGTGTGTCCCTCTTAGGATCCTCCTTTTTTCCCTAGCTTCTCTGGGGTTGTATATTGTACCCTGGTTATCCTTTTAACATTTAATATCTAATATCCATTTAAGAGTGAGTACATACCATATTTGTCTTTCTGGGTCTGGGTTACCTCACTCAGGATTATTCTTTCTAGTTCTACCCATCTGCCCACAAATTTCATGATGTCATTCTTTTTTTAACCACTGAGTAATAATCCATTGTGTAAATGTACCACATTTTCCTTATCCATTCTTCGGTTGAGGGGCATCTAGGTTGTTTCCAGGTTCTGGCTATTATGAATGATGCTGCTATGAACATGGTTGAGCGAGTGACTTTGTGGTATGATTAAGCATCTTTTGGGTATATGCCAAATAGTGGTATTGCTGGGTCTTGAGGTAGGTTGATTTCAAATTTTCTGATAAATCGCCATTTCCAGAGTGGCTGTACAAGTTTGCACTCCCACCAGCAGTGGAGAAGCTTTTCTCTTACTCCACATTCTTTCCAACATAAGCTACCATCAGTGGTTTTGATCTTAGTCATTCTGACTGGTGTAAGGTGGTATCTCAGGATCACCTGCCCAGGATTGGTACCACCCACAGTGGGGAGATCTTCCCACATCAATCATTAATCAACAAAATGGTCCACAGATTTGCCTATAGGCCATTTTTACAGAGGCATTTTCTCAGTTGAGAGTCCCTCTTCCCAAATGACTCTAGCTTGTGTCAAGTTGATGCAGGATGAGCCAACCCTTCGTCTAATAGATTGGTGACTTCCAGAATCTGGAAGAGGCAAAGGGACACCAGTAGAAGAGGCAGTACAGAGAAACAAAGCCCTGCTAATACCTCAACACTCTGGAGCTTCTAGATTTCTGTTGTGTTGTTCTAAATTTGTGTACCTCCCAGCCACAAGATTTTAATAATTTATTACAGAAAAAGGAAACTCATGTCTTATTTCTTTATCCACTTACTGGCTCTTCAATTCTTATCGAGGTAAGATTTCTGGAGGTATATATTCATAATGTTAATTAGTATCCAAATCATTTACCTGAATTGATATAGCAATCCATACTTCTACTGAAATGTCACACACAGGCATGAGATTTTACTATCAAAGTTTTCCAGTCTGACTGATGAAAAGGTAGTACTTCAATTTAGCTTGAATTTACATGTCTGTGATGGCTAGTAAAACTGAGTGCCTTTTCAAGTGTCTGAGTCTTCCAATTTTCTTCTATTTCTCTATTCATAATCTTTGTCCATTTAAAAATACTATCTTTTTGTTAAAAATTGATAGGAACTCTTTGAATCTCACAGATAATTCTTACTCTGTATACAGGCAGTAAACATTTTCTCCTTGGTAAGTTATCCTACCCTTCAAAACAACTTTGAGTATTTTTCCTGTAGAAAATTACTTTACTTTTGATATATTAAAAGTGCTTGTGTGATATTTTGGTTTTTCTCTTGTGCTTATTTTGACATAGAGGAAAATTTTACACCTTGGGGATCATTCTTAGTTTTTTTTTTTTTGGCATTACAATTTCACAAGACTAGAAATCTTATGCTCATAGAAAGAATGAAGTGTCTGCTGTAATTCTCAGTTTCTCTCACCCTAGCCAGGTTTCCTGCCCATGGGGATTTGGAATTTAAAATGACTATTCTCACCAGTATTTCAGCTCAAGGTTAAAGTGCTACAGAAAGCTGAATGTTTGCTCTTTTTCTTTATGCATATGTGGGTTTCCTCAATATACTTTGTTGTTCAAACTGGTCATATTGCTTCCAGACATGCAGCATCCGGTGAAAAGCTCTGGCTTATTGCTACTGCAGGTTTTTACTAGGCTCACTGGACTTCTTTGCTTCAACATAATTGGTTAAATCACCAAAAGGAATTTGATTGATCTTCTCCAGCCAAGTTTGGTTTCAGCGTATCTGTCAGGAGACTTGGCTGTGGGGTGCATGAGTATTCGAGTAACATTTGGTGCAAAGTTTGGTAGGAGCAGTTTTAAAGATGACTGTGTCTCTGTGACAACTTCTCTGGAACATCTGGTAAAGAGGGAGCAGATTCACCCCCCAGTAAGCTGTGGGGGCAGACACCACATCTTCATGATGTGCGATTCCATCTTGATTCGGATCGAGATTTAGACTTTAAAGCTGAACCACAGCCTGTCTTCCAGGTGACCACGGTAGAGTCACCTAACTGTTTTTAACTTCAGTCTCCTCATCCATACAGGAGCAAGCTCTGCTTTCACCTGCCTGTCTTGACTTACAGGGTGAGCATGACGACCCTTGTGGAAAAGGAATGTGTTTATTATTTTATTTAGAGACAATGTCTCATTTGGTTGCCCTGGCTGGCAGTGAACTCACCATAATGCCGAGGTGTAGTAGTCAGTGTTCTCCACAAGAGCAGAACCAACACAATGAATATGTATTACAAGGAAGTGTCTTGTGTTACACAGTATGGATGGAATAATCCAACAATGACTAACTCACACTGGAGATGCCAAGAACTCTGGTAGCTTCAGTTCCAAGAGGCTGGGGAGCTCACCCTTGCAAACCAGGCATCAAAGGCATGGCATATTCCTGGAGGAACATTGGTCTTTGGTCCATGTTGGAAACCTGAAGAAGCTGGTTCTGATACCAGTGAAAGAATCCTTCAACAACAACAGGGGAGTTGAACCTGTCAGACAATGAAAGCCAAGTGAGCAAAAACATACCCCCCAATGCATGTCCTTTTGCCTTGGCGTGTACCAGAAGGTGCTCCCCACACTTAGGGCTGGTCTTCCCACATCCATTAAAGTAGTCAAAACAGCCCCCACAGACATGCTCATAAGCCAACTCAGGGTAGGAAATCCCTTACTAAGACTCTTCCCAGGAGATTCTTGGTTAAGTTGACAGTCAAAGCTAAACACACCAGGGTAGCCTCAGATGTGTGGAAAGCCTCCTGGTTCAGCCTCCCAAATGCTGGGATTGCACATACCTCCATATGCAAGTTTCTTTATAAAGTGCATGAAAATAACTCATTTGAATCTTCTGCATTCATTACTCAAGCGAATTTTTTGCTCTAAACTTAAAACATACAGACATTAGTTTCCCTTGCATTCCCCCAAGATAAGAGTTCATTTTAACATTTGCATAGAAAATAATACATTTGGATCAGCCAGCTGTAGCATTTTTAGAAGATTAACAAAAAAATATATTGGAATGTAAAGTGTGGTTGCATTTGATATCCACAGGGAAATAACCTTTAGGTCTCTGGAGTTAAATGGTATAACAAATATAAAAGTAGAAAATTAATATCATTTATTTTATATTCCTTCAATTGGTTTTTAAGATAAAATCCTGTTATATACATCAGGGTGGGCTTGAATCTATGATCCTCCTGCCTCAGCCTCCTGAGTAGTAGGGTTATATGTGTACATCACTACACCTTGCTGATTCTGTTATAACTGACATTTACTGGTAACTTGTAATGTTCCTATTATTGTTTTGAGCACTTAGCATAAAATAATCTATTATGTCCTGTGACAGTTCTGTGGAGAGGATTTTATTATTAGCACTATTTAACATATGAGAAGTTTGAAGCACAGAGATGTTATATAACTCCCTATGATCACACAGCTTGACCACAGTAGAATCAAGGTTTAAAGGCAGGAGGTCTGGCTCCAGGCTTCATGCTCCTGACCGCCACACAATACTTTGTTAATTTATTTTCCTTTCTCCTTGACAACTCTACTGAATCAGTTTCAACTTCTTTACCATTAGAAAGGAAAAAGTTTTGGGTCAGCATTTTCAGTTTCTCTATTCAGCCATGGAAAGTAATTCGAAGTTGTTCTTGTGGTAATAGATGTGAGAATGGGCTGGGTTTCGCCTTGCATAAGCTGTGTGTGTAATTAAGGAATTTTCAGATATAGTGGCTCTATGGTAAGTAGAAGTCAGCTGCTATTGCTAGTGTCAGTGAAGAGATAATTAAGTCTGATGTGCCCCGTTCTGCTGCCTTTATTTGGCTAAAGAGCTGAGAGCCATTAAAATCATTTTTAACTGGTTTTTGTTTCTGGTGGAGAAAGAACAGTGATAATGCTTTGAGCCATTAATAGAAGACATTTTAATATTCTAGATTTAAAGATAGATCTGCATGCCTTGCTTGCTCAATATACAGTTAGAACTATATGAAATAATACTGACATGCCTTGTGGTGGTATTGTGTTCCCCAAAATATTGTGTATGCTAATAAACTTATCTGGGGTCAGAGAACAGGATAGCCACATGAGGATAGGCAGTGGTAGCATACGCCTTTAATCCTAGCATTCCAGAGGCAGAAATTCATGTGTTCAAGGATACACCCAAGCATGGTGATCCACACCTTTAATCCCAGAAAGTCAGCCTTTAATCCCAGGGAGTGGTGGTAGAAAGCAGAAACATATATAAGGCATGAGGACCAGAAACTAGAAGCATTTGGCCTGAGCAGGCATTTGCCCTGGAGAGGCCTTTGGCCTGGAGAAGCATGTGGCTGGTTAAGCATTCAGGCTTCTAGCAGCAATTCAGCTGAGACCCATTCTGGATGAGGGCTCGGGGCATCCAGTCTGAGGAAACAAGACCAGCTGAGGATTCAGCGAGGTGAGATAGCTGTGGCTTATTCTGTCTCTCTGACCATCCAGTGTTCACCCCAATACCTGGCCTCGAGTTTGATTTTATTAATAAGACCATCTAAGATTCATGCTACAATGCCTTGTGTAAATATCTTTTCCATTGGTGCTTGGTTCTCCCAAACTTTCTATTTTAGAGTATGCATTGTGTTGGGCCCCAAGATCAAGAGGTTCCCTTATTCCCACAAGGCCATGGGAATAAGGCTCATTGGCTTGGGCCAATTGTTAACTTATTCTAATTCTTTCCAATCCTAATTCTATATGTGTTATTTCTCTTAATTATAGATGGTTATATTTTTCTGTCTTTTATTGCAAACAATGTTATAGTGTTTTCAAACTTATGTGAAAAATTGCAAACAATTAGGCAACATTTTTTTCCCCCTGGACCCTTTATAAGTAACATGGACTCTTCTCTACCCAGGTTTTGAATTTGTGCTCCCGATGAAGAGGACATTCTTGACATAACTACAATATAATCATCACAGTCAGAAAGATGACACTGACACATTCCCCATTGCATCCTCTAGCTGCATCCAATGTCCTTTAGCTCAGATGATCTAGCTGGATTCCACACTGCATTTACTGCCTTTCCCTCCATCTTCTTTCCTCCGGAATCCCTGTTCTGTTCCCGAGCTTGGTGCACTGAAGATTACATACAGTTTGTTTTTCAGAATTCTTTATCTGGAATTGTCTGATGTTTCTTTATAAAATATTTACTCTGTGTATTTTGGGTAGGAATATTACAGAAGCGATTCTCTGCTCTTTCCATTGCATTCTGCCAGGTGTGACATAAATTCCATTTGCTCCTGGGCTGGCGATGTTACCTTTAATCTTTTGGTTTGTCAAGCTGATCCACCGTAGAGAGTCTCTTTTTTTCTCTGTGGTTCATATGTATTTTGGTGGCATTTGACATGTTGTATGTACCCTTAGTTTCACCACTACCTTATCAGATATTAATATTTAACTGCTAAATTTATTTATTTCAATCTTGTCTCCTTTCATATTTGTAACCCCCTTCTTTAAAAATGAAAAAACATGGTTTATATTGTTTTCAATGTGCTTTAAATTTTTTTATTATTTTATTTTATATGTTATGGATGCTTTACTTGTAAGTATGTCTGTATACCACATATGCGCTGGGCACTAGTGAAGCCATAAGGGAGCATCTGCTGACGTGGAACTGGAGTTACAGATGGTTGTGAGCCTCTCTCTATATGAGTACTGAGAAATAAACCTGGGTCCTCTGGAAGAGCAATCAGTGCTCTCAACTGCTACCCTCTCTCTATAGCCCCTCAATAAGCATTATAAATTTGATCAACTTCCTTAATTACTCATCTCCCCTCAAGACTCTGACTAACTGTACTTCTAGTATTTTGGGAGTCTTGCTGGATAGCTCAGGTTGGCCTAGAACTCAAGATTTTCCTGCTTCAGCATCCAAAGTGATGGGATTATAGGTATGGGCCACCATGCTTGGCTCATAAATGCACATCGTGGACTCCCAACCTCTCAGTGGACTGATGTCACCTGCAGATGCATTCTCCTTGGCTAAGCATATTACAGTCTACCTAATCACTTAGGTCTTGCCATTCTGAGTAGAGCTGTGTCTATCCTTTCTCCTGTTCTGCTTTATCTAGTCAGTTTTGGATTGAAATGTCCAGAAAGGAAATAAGAGTGTGACATCCCTTTGATGTTTATGTTTTGTTTCTAGGATATAGGAGCTCTTATCATCTCATAAAAAGTTAATGACATGCAGAGATGAAATCAGAAGACTAGTGACCTAAAAGATCTCAAGCTGCATGTAGATTGCTCATACAACACCTCTAGTGTTTATTAATTTAGAAACAGTCACATTATCTGAATAAAGATCTCCAGTTTTTATCATCAATGTATTTTTTTTGGCAGCTCAGCTTCAGTCCAGTACCCCAAGGAGCCCTGCTGTAAGGATGTACCAGCACCTCCCAATCTGAGGAGGGACTTGCCTAGCTAGACCACACTCTCAAGTCTTGTGGACATACCCAAGAATGAGAATGCAGTTTGGGATTTTCACCAAGAGGAGAGGTGCAGGAAGAATGGATAGGACTGGGTAAGGATCCTTGCTCACTGTGTGCCAGATTTTTTTTTTCTCACTGCATCTTTGATCAGGTTTTTTTTTAAGTTTATTTATTTATTTTTTAAATTACACTAATGATATTCATTAATTACACTCATGATATTAATCACATTTGTGGTATTCATAGATTACATTCACAGTATTCATTCAATTATATATATATATATTAAATTTTAAATGCTGAATGTCATTTATTGAGGGGGGAGGAGGTCTTAAATACAGGCTTACAGCACAATGGAAGGACTCTGGAGGGCAGAAGTTCACTACTGATGTTTTACAATCTTGCTTCTAATCTATTAACGCCTATTATTCAGGATACACAGACAAGGAACTTCTCTTAAGCATTCAGGAGGGTGGAACCTGGTAGGGAATTAGCATAGGGAGGATATCAATGTCAAGGTGCGCAAGCAAGGCAGCAGTTACCCAAAATGGGGGCCAGGGCCCTACAGGTCTCCCTTTTACTAAAAAATGAGCTTCTGACTTGGGCTGCGTGGGACGTCAGCAGGTCACCTTACCCGTCATGGAGATGCCTGCCCAGGCCACACAGGTGCTCTGTCTTAGGTTGGTGAGTGCCCCCCAGGCATTACCTGTCTCTGAATACTCATTTTCATACAGGCTCAATCATGTGTGAGCGGCATAGTTAATTGCTGCCAAAGTTGATCAGGTTTTTATTCAAATAGGCTCTGTCTCTATTTACTCTATGGAATGAAACAGATTTTCATAGTTTAAGCAGCAGGCTTTTTCTCTTCTGTGGTAGGTCTCTTCTCTGCCGGCTTCTTCTCAGCTGCTGGTTTCTTGGTTGCTGCAGCCTTTTTTCCTGCAGGCTTCTTCAGCCTCTTGACACCCACAGGCTTCTTTTCCTTCCTACTTTCTGCAGGCTTCTTGTCTGCAGTCCCCTTCTCCGACTTGGTTGCCAGTGCTGCTGCTGCTGCTGCTGCTTCCAGCTTCTTCACCCGGAGTTTGTGGTTTCTGGCCTGGCGAAGAACGGTATTCCTGCGCATAGTCTTTGCGTAAGGGTTCAGCTTCAACATGATTCTCAGGTTCTTCAGTGGATTCTTCTTCAAGACCCTACGATGAATTGTCTTGCGTGGTGCTCAGAGGGCTCTTTGGATCTCTGGGCTTTTCAAGATTCTGCTAAGGTCTGTGTTCAACATCTTGTGCATGGGAAGGTTATAGTTACTCTTGAGGGAAGCAGCCTTCCGCCAAGTGCCATACAACTCATCCAACTTCCGGAAAGCACTTTCAGTCCAAATGCAGAAACACCCCACATGCCCACCAGGAGCAAGTTTCAAAATGTTCAGCTTGCTTACATTAAGCAGAGTAATACCAGGGATGTTTCTGAAGGCCTTGATGATACCATTATCTTCATTATAGATGATGCAGGGTCCCCTGCGCTGGATATGCCGTCGGTTTCTCATTCTGCCCTTGCCAGCTCTCATGCTCTGAGAGGCGTAGACCTTTTTGATGTCATTCCAAGCTTTAAGTTTTTTAAGCAGTTGAACAGCCTCCTTGGTCTTCTTGTAACCTTCAACCTTATCTTCAACTACCAAAGGGAGTTCGGGAACTTCCTCTATACGATGACCTTTAGACATCACCAATGCTGGTAAGGCTGAAGCAGCCAGGGCAGAACAGATGGCATATCACTTTTGGGTTGTGTTCACTCTGCGGTGCCAACGGTACCAGGTTTTGGTTGGCGCAAACATGCGGCCTTCCCAACACATATTTCCAAAGTCACCCTGACCAGAACGGTGGGTCCCACCACCTCGAACTCTGGGAATTCGAGCCACAGCTCTGCCAGTACCCCAAGACTCAGCACTGGTCTGATGACCTGCTAATTCACTGACGGCATAGGGTTGTCTGTTGTTTTTCCTCCAGTTGGTGTGAACAAAGTTCACGATATCCGGTCGAATGGGAGCTTTGAACACAGCTGGCAAAGTGACATTTTTGCCAGATGACTCCCCCTTTTCAGAGTACACCGATATGAGGGGACAGGCACTAGCCACGACTGGGAGAGGAGAAGGCCACGCTCCTCTCCACCCGGCAGCTCCCACAGGAAAAGGCGTGTGCCAGATTTTATTTATTGGGAGGATCAAGGGCTAATGGGGCATCAGTGGGAATATGTGTAATCTTAAACAGCCTCCATCAACCACCAGTGTGAACAATGTCAATATTCTCACAATACATGTGCCTGCCCATGGCTAGCTCCCGGGAATACGGTTTTCTGGTGATGAGATAGATGTCACTGTAAGTCTGTTCACTTGGCAGGGCTTGGGGAAAGGATAAAACAGATAAATCTGCCCAGATATAGTTTGGAATAAGACCAATAAGCTTGGTCGGAGAGTGGAAGTATCTGAAATATCGACCTTAGTTTGAAATGTGTCTTGTTCTTTTCTGATGGGGAAGTACTTTCTGTTGGGAATGTTATAGCAGAAACAGAAACCACAGACTTGGGAGGGCTTTGGGGGTCAAAAAACATCCTGAGCAAATAGACCCTCTGAAGCCACAAGAAGTCTACCTGAATTCCAGAGTCAGAATTAGAAGAGTAAGAAGTGACTAGAGTCTCATTACCCCTAAACAGTGAGCCATGGGCCCTTTGCCATCCTTCCTCAGACTTGGGGTAGGGAAAAGGACAGAAGATGTGTGCAGAAGCGAGATTTTGTTGTTTTGAGGTGCTGGGGATCAAATCTAAGGCCTCCCACATACCAGACCATTTCCCAAGTGATTACTCCCAATTATTTCACTGTTAATATCGCCCATAAAAACATCACTGGGATAAACCTGTGTCATCATTTTATAAGTAGGTATCCCCAAAGACACCGTCCCTCTTATCACATGCCATCGTGGTCACTGTGGAACTGCCCCTTGTTTCCTAAATCATTGGTCCTTGGGTCTAGCAATCCTCATGTCTCGAGAGCTCTAAAGTCACTGTGCTGTGACAAGCACTGGCTACAGCATCTCACCTCCACTGGGCTTCTTTTAGGAATACGGAACAGTTCTACTTTACAGTCACTGAGGTGCAACAGGAAACTGACAGCTGCCGTGAGCACGAAGACGCCAGCCCCCCTCTCTTCCCTTCCCTCGGTGTTATGTGGATTTCTGTCCTCTGAATTAGGGGTCCCACATACCAGACCACAATGGCATGTGATAAGAGGGACGGTGTCTTTGGGGATACCTACTTATAAAATGATGACACAGGTTTATCCCAGTGATGTTTTTATGGGCAATATTAACAGTGAAATAATTGGGAGTAATCACTTGGGAAATGGAGTTGTTTTCTGAACTCTCCTTGCCCTTCCTCCTAGAGAATGGGGTTTTTCCGTAGATGTGAAATTCAGTGACAGAAAGATATGATGACAGATTGTGCAAGTTTGAGTTGGGTTAGGGGGCAGGCTACCATTCTTCTCAACATGCCTAGGATCACCCAGTACAGATAAAATGGGTTGGGCACTGTTCTTTGCATCATGACCCAAAGTACACGGAACATATTTGAAGGACCTACTTCCGGCTCAGCCGTGCTACCAGTTCTAAGCTACTCATTGTTGGCAGAAACTTCCTCACTTCACTGTTTTGCGAGTGACAGTGACTGGGTGGGAATAGAATGATCCAGGCCAGTTGAGTTCATCCAGCATCTGTTTAGCAGTCAGCCTCTCCTGCTTGAATGGGCCCAAGCAGCAGGCTTGCCTGAGACACAAAGGAATCAGAAGGCTTGACCTGGCCACCCATCCACAAAGAGAGGTGGCCATTTAGTCCACCATAGGATCTGGCAACTCTATGGCATTCAGTTGTTTGCTGCAAACACCGGGTCCCCTGCCTTGTGAATGCAGCTGCAGTCTCTTGCTGAAAGCTTTGCCTCCTTTCACAGAGAAGGCATAATTAAGAACACAGCTGCAAATTGGCTCTTCTCAACAATTCTCCCTGTTGTCCCATAAAATGTGGAAAATATGGGACAGTACATTGATTAGGCAGACTTTTAGGGTTGAATTGTATGTAATCCACCCACTTCTGGCACTTTCAGATAAGTTTTTGCTGTTCCATTGGAATTTAAAGAGGTGAATTGGAAACAGCAGTCATCTGGATAGTTCTTGGTTGCACACTTCCGGCACCCAGGGCAGGAGGATATGATTGACGAGTATTCTCATGTGAGTATGCCATACACAATAAATACAGTCATCTTGGTGATAGCACAGGGTGCCTGGCCCGGCATTAACAGCAACTGATCTGCTTATCTCTTCTCTAGGTCTCTGAAGAAGTGACTCATTGAGGGTCTATTCATCTGTGAGATGAAGAGGGAAAGGGGATGTAGGCGAGTGTACCACACTTTCTCTGGGCTCCTGTGTCAGTGGCCATGTGCAGTAGGTTTGTTATGTGCACTGGGGTCAGATAAACTTGGGTTCAATGACCATATCTACTACTCTAGTCCTGACAGCTCAAGCCATTTGTGTAGCCCCTGGGAGCCTCAATTTCCCCACTGTGAGGTTGGAGTGATTATTGCAGAATGGGTAGTTGCCGAGAATAACAAATTTGTGTGTGGTCCATAGTACATGTTCAATAAATTGGGTGATTACTCAAATCTTCATTGAGATAAACAGGGTTGTTAAGTAAAAGAGGGTGAGCTAGCCTTATTTTCACAGAACACTGCAACATTTAAGCAAAATGATTTTTATTACACGGGGGCCATTGCATTCAAGGAAGGAATGGAGAATATCGCTTTAATAGAAGTTGTCTGAACAATCTGTACTCAAGGGGAAAAAAAAACCCTCAACAATGAGAGCCCTTTTAACCTAATTCTGGAAGGACAAGAGGAGCACTACCACTGCACTGACTTTTAACACTCATCCCCAGCAGAGGACAAGGCACAGGGAAGCCATGGTAAAGACACGGCCACATGTTCTTCCTTTTTATTCTCTTCTGTTCGGTTTCTATCCGAATAATGAGCTCAAGAGAGTTCCTGGCGGCGCACAGCAAGCTCTCAACTGAAATTTTCCCTCTCCAATTCTCTAGTTAGCTGCAAACAATACCCAGCTGCCTTCTCTTAGACTCATCCTGATGAGAGGCTGGGCCCTGTGGAATATGTGGCCCCAGACTGTGAGAGGAGACAAGGGTGTGTGTGTGTGGGGGTGCTTGGTTTGTACATGGCTCCCCAAAGCAGGGAAGAAAAGGGGCGGATGTGTAGCAGCAACTTGCTGTGGATGGGAACGGACCCTCCCGCTGGGTGGCTGCCCTACTTTAGCTCCCTGGGAAGATCCAGCAGGAAGAAAGCCAAGGTTCAGTGCCTTGCACAGGCAGCGACTGCACCTGTCTCCTCCCTGCAGATGTGAAGTCAGATTTGAAGTCTGCAGAGGATGTCTCCAACCAAAATGAGGCATCCGACTAAGTGTTTCCCAGCTTCTCTGTCCCTTTCCAACCACCTTCCTCTGCCCTCCCTACGTCATGCATTCAAAAAGCATGGAGCAGGATGAGTCGAAGGACTGTTTTATTCTGTGTAGAATGAAACAGATATGTAAACATCCTTGCTGGGACTTATTCTAATGAAACAGGTTACAGTCATCTTAAGTATTCACCTGTGTAGGGAAGAGGAAGGCTTCCCATTAGGGCACAGACACAGATTCCCAGAGGCTAAGACAAAGGAGCCTGGATTTGCCAGTCAGGGGAAGTCCTACTCTACAATTTCAGTCCTTACAAATGCCATTCAAAGTCACGGTGTTTGTACTGGAGACAGGTGGGCCCAGGACACTTGGTCGGCATAGGTGGTGCTGTTTAACCTTTGCCTTCGATCCCTGGGGAGAGCAGGCGATACCTCTGTTCTCAGTGTTTCTTCTGAATGATTTCCCGCCTGGAGGATTGACAGGTACTCTGATTATCTGCCTAAGGAAAATGAAGGGATAAACAGCAGAGAGATGAAGATTGACTTGCAAGGACTCCGTCAAGGAGTGTGTGTTACACTTGGATAAAGACGAGCGTGAGAAGGGGCCATGCAGAGAGATGTCAGATTAGCACCTAAATATATTTTGAGGAGGAACAGCGTTTTGTCAAAATGGCTGCTTCTTGAATTGTGACGATTGCAGATTGTCACTGTCACAAGCCAGGAGATCTATCTGAGAAGACGAATGATTTTCTCTTTTTTGCCGTCTAGAACAGTGCTCCCTAGCAGAGGTTCGAGTCATCTCATTTAGCAATTTCTGGGCGTGGCCAAGGTCTTCTTTCTCCTGGCAGTGAATCTGACCACAGCCAATGTGGGGAACAAAAAATAACACAGAAAGGATGATTTTACTTTTAGTAAACAATGATGTCTTTTCTTCCTGACATATCGGTACCATCCCAAACCCAGACTTGCTATTCTCTTTGGGCATGGAGGACTTTCATCAGCCCTATTCAGGTTGTTTGAGATACTTTTCCCACCTTGCACCCCTCTAGACCAGAGAGCCTGTGATGGCACTTGGAACACCAAGCTTGATTTCCTTAGGCTTTCCTGCAGCCACCCATTTTCTCACCTTTTCCTCACTTCTGAATGGTCTTTAAAGCAGACATCATGTAGCCGAGTCTTGTTCACTGGTGTTGGTAGGTGTTCAGTTGATGAGGGGTCAATTTAGAAACAAAAAAAAATTGGATGAGGTAAATAGAAACAAGGTGGCTTCTTACCCAGCTGTTACAGTTTGAATGTGGGCAGGCTCGAGGCCCCCAGGGCAGATGTGGATTCTAAAAGGCAGGGTCTAGAGAGAGGTCCTAAGGCTGCTGAGAACATATCTTAGAAGGTGATTGTGGGAATTGCACTTGTCCATCCACCCTCTTGCTCTCATTCAAAGCGTGAGCAGATTGTTCTACCATATTCTTCCATTATAGCCCAAACCCAATGGGGCCACCAAATGTTGAACTTGAACCTCTGAAAGCACGAGCCAACAGCTCTGCTCAGGGAGTGTGCTGTAGAACTGTGAAGCTGACTGACACACTCGCTTTTGTTATTTTTAATTAGAGCAGATACTTTATAATGCTGTGAGACTGACTTGTGTTTTCCTTGAAGTGAACAAGTATTAAGGAAATTTTCAAAAGGAATTTTAGGGTTTTTTTTTTTTCTAGAGGAAAAGGTCTGTGGAGAGGAACACAGTGGCCATGGCAAATGAAGAAACAGCAGCCCCAACAAACGCATGGGTGTGCAGTCCACCTGCTCTGCTATTACCCAGCTTAATCAATGGTGGGGTTCAGACATTTTCTGAAATCATCATTATTACTGTGTGTGTGTGTGTGTGTGTGTGTGTGTGTGTGTATGCATGTGATATGTCTTGGGGTTGGGGTATGTGTCTATGGAGGTTAGGGACAACTGGGGAGTTGGGTCTCTTCTTCCACCTTTCCGTGGGTTCTTGGGACTGAATACCCTCTGTCAGGCTCTCATAGCTAGTACCTCTACCCTCTGAGCCATCTTGCTGACCCATGTGGACAAGTTTTCTGTCAAAACTGGTTGTACTAGTGAGTGACAAAGTGTCATGAAACTGCAGACCATTGTCTCCTGGCTGAATTAGAAAATGGAGCTGTGAGATCTTTGAACTGCATAGTGTCTGCTCAGTGTTCACTATGTCAAGGCTAACCACTGTGGAGAACTCATCTGTGGCATGGACAAATGCGGTCATTTAGACTTCTTTTTATCCATCGTTGGCCATGACCAACCGCACTAACCCCTAGCTCCCATTACCACAGAGGGAGGGTGACATTATTAATTATTAATTATTATTATTACTATAGTAATTATTATTAACCATTGAGAGGATATGACCAACTGCACTAACCTGTAGCTCCCAGGTGACATTATTATTATTATTATTATTATTATTATTATTGACCATTGAGAGGATATGCACTCTCATGTGCAATTGAGCACAGGCTCTCCCAGCTTAATATTCATCATTTACCCCTGCAAATTAGAACCTTGAATACCTGTGGCCATGAAAAACACTCTGGGTAGGCATTTCTTCAAAATCTGTTACACAGTTATGCTGTAACTCTTGGCATTCTATGGACCCGCTTCCTCCGCACAGGGCTGGGAGCAGCCTGCGGCTGCCCACTATGACAGGACCTTCCATGTGTTTGACCTGTGTGGACTAGGTTCAGCCTTTCCCCAGCCCTGCTCATAGTCACACCCTCTTCTGATTCCTTTATGCATCTCTCCTTTGCAATTCTCTTCTCTTCCTACTCCAGTGAGGGGTTCTCTGGCTATTTTTTTCAACGGGAAGA
Organism: Peromyscus nudipes; assembly: GCA_902168325.1. Taxonomy (NCBI): domain Eukaryota; kingdom Metazoa; phylum Chordata; class Mammalia; order Rodentia; family Cricetidae; genus Peromyscus; species Peromyscus nudipes. The sequence continues at coordinate 34,943 of CABHPH010153951.1, forward strand.
ATTTATCATATCTGGGTAGTGTAGGGTGAGGAGAACCAAGCTTCACACGAACTTGTGCCAAAATCAGCAGTTTGGTTTTGTTTTGTTTTGTTTTGTTTTTTTTTCAGCTGCAGCCTTCAGAAGGGAAATGTTTAAAAGGTCTCAATGTCTCTTTGTCTTTGGAGTGCAAGACCGCTCTGCTGTGTTTGTGTGTGGGAAGGACACACGTAGACCACACAGCGGGGAAGGCAGCTGTTACACCACTCAGTATGTCTGTCCTCTTGCTAATAGTATACGTTGCTACTACCTGCTTTAACTGTTCTGAAATGGCTTCCATCGCCGGTCCTTTCCCTGCTCCTGGGATTGCAGCTCACTCACTTGTTCTGCCTAGTGTTATTGAGGTTGTGCCTCCAGGGTCCTGAAAACCGTTCTTCTGCCTCCCAAACTGTGAAGGCTCTACTCACATGACTGGTCCTGCCGCCTCCCTTGCTGGCCCTTGCCTTCACACCTGCTGGGGTAGAGGGAACATCATGTCCAGCCTGCTGCATTCCAGAAAGGATGCCAGGCATGCCTTCCTGCAGGGAGAAGCCAGGACAACACTTTCATGACCCCCTCCACATTCTCTCTAACTTTATGGGTGCAGGCTTTAAAGTACAGAGAAACTGAATCGATGTCGGCCTTAGCCCTCCCCTTGAAGAGGCCACAGCTATGCCTGCATTTTCAAGAGGGAATGTGAACGGATGTAGAACCCGGGTGTAGTTTCCTTAAGAGCATGGAGTGCCAAGGAAAAAGCCCTGGTTGCCCCCTCCTTACCCCACTTCCTGCTCTTACTAGAGGGCACATTTGAGAAAGCTGACTGCAGCAACTCTGCTTGCTGGCCAGATCCTTGGCAAAGGCTGATGCTGGCTGGAGCCAAGAGCTGTGTGTGGCTTCAGGATCAGCAGAAGTTTTATAGGACATCATTGTGTAGTTCAGGTGCCTTGCTGTGGCTTCAGGACACACACGCACCACGAGCAAGGCCTCTGCATTGGCCATTAGTTCCCAAGCACATCTCTTTCTGAAGTGTGGCCAAGGTCCACTGTGCCAGGCCAGGTTGTAATATCCAGCCTCTAGCCAATTTGTTAGGAAACACCTTCAGTGGGTATGGGTAGAAAATCATCTAAATGTCCTTAAGGCAACCAGGCAGCCTGCTGTGTGGGCTGTGCTCCACAAGCCAACGCAGAATCGTCAGCAGATTCAAATCCTCCTCAGCTGTCATCCCTGGAAATTTATGCTGTGCATTAGGCCTCCCTTGTTTGCGGTACTCACTATGGATGCAGGCACTGGATTTCTCATTTTACAGATGAGCTGCTTTGAAGACCGGAATTAAAACAGTGGCTTATCAGATAGTAGCCACGAAGGTGGCAGGGAGCCTAGAACCCGACCTCATCTTCGTTTTCTCTCCCCCTTCCTCTCCTGTTTCCCTTCAAAGGGTTGTTCGGTTCACCCTGATTAAATTGGTCCTTACGTGATTTTGCTCTGAGCATGCTGATTCATTTTGGTAGGAATAGGTGTAAGTTACTGGCCATGCCAGCGCTGTGGGAGGAAGCTGCTGCTGTGACGCCACATCCGCTTCGCTCCTGTTGGGTAGCTCTGGGCCACTGGTGCCTACTGTGGCTAATCAGACCGAGGATGTGGATTTTTTAAACTTTGCCTCATTTTAATAGGAACTTGTTACTTCATCTTACAGGATGGTAAAGTCTTATGGACCCACCTACTCATTTGGCATCGGGAATGTGAAAATCAGGGAGGTGACTTTGGCTCCCCCACGAACACAGCAATTTATCCAAGCCTTTCAAAGAGTTAGCAGCTTTTGGACTCTTAAAAAAAAAAGTATTTTGTAGGGGTTGTTGTTATTCTACCACAATGTTAAGAAACGTTTTTATTAGGATGTGTTAATTGTAGAAACCAGCTTCACTGGGACAACTTCATAACGCAAAGCATGTTTGTCCCATTATTTATTTATTTATTTATTTGTTCATTTATTCACTTATTTATTTATTTGTTTGTTTGTTTTTCGAGGCAGGGCTTCTCTGTGTAGCTTTTGGAGCCTATCCTGGAACTCACTCTGTGTAGACCAGGCTGGTCTCGAACTCACAGAGATCCACCTGCTTCTGCTTCCCAAGTGCTGGCATTAAAGGCGTGCGCCACCACACCCGGCCTGTTTGTCCCATTATTATCTTCTCTTCCCCTGTTTTCTGTTCCGGCTTCTTTCCCTTCTCCATTTTCCTGTTTGGTCCCCTTGGCTACTTTTGTATCTTTCCCCCATCCAGTTTCTATATATAAGAAAAAAAAATGCTAACATAATGTTTTTAAACTCTGGTATCCTAAAAAAAGTGAGCCAAACCAGAGATAGTAAAGCAAAATCACACATTGTGCCAGGTTAGCCCTCGGTATGCAGGCTTTGTTCAGGAAAACCGTCTCATCTAAGAAAGGCAAACAGGCTGGTAAAAGCCAGCCTGTTATTCCACAAAGGGCCCTAGGTGGCGCTGTTGTATAACTTCTGAAACCTGCAAAATTCAAACCCACAAACCCCCCAAAGAAACGAAAATCCACTTTTTCTTTCTATTTCTTCAGTGTCCACCTCTAACGGCTTATTCTTTTTAAGTCCAGATCTTTGAATATCCTACTTCCCAGTAGAAAGAGAAATAAAATTCTCTCTGTGGGTCTACAAAAATAGAATTCCTTATTTGTGTAGGGGAAAACCTGAGTGCCGTTGTGCTTTTAAAATATCTTGAGGGCATTATGCAGATGAAGCCCTCAAGGGAGTTTCCACACATATTTGCTGATGTGTCCAGGAGCTGAAGGTAAGGTACTGCGGAGATGTAGCTCATCTATCCTCAAGGGCTATCCTCTGAGGAGACATTTATTGCTATACTCAATCTCAGATCCCCAAAGTCCCAAGGCTTGGTCAGAATGTCCTTTCTGTGAGAGTTGAGGCCACTCACTTTTGCAGACTATGGGGGGCCAACACATTCAGGTTACAGGCAAGGTCACGGTGCATGGTTTCTAGTAGCTAAAGGGTACATTTAGTAGTGTGTATAAGCAACCCAGAAACTTAGCACCGAACGTCTCCCACGGTATTAAGGCTGCTCTTTCTCCCGGAGAGGACACTTGATGTAGACATTCAGTGACGCCGTGTGCCTAGTAATTCCCTTAAAAGTTAATGAACTGATCAGAATTAATATTAATAAATGTTAATTAATTGCTGTTTGCCTTACATTTTTGGAGAACAAAGGCACCCCACAGTATTTGGCGGTCTTCTTCGGTTGTTTTGAAAGTGTTCGCAGCAGATGGCGCTGTTGCTCTGTGTATGCCGCAGGCAAAGGCCTGCAGAGGCTTGGCAAGAAAATTCCCACAATCCCTTTCCAGCAGAACTCCACAAAGAGATGCACCCACAATTAAAGCCTGGATAGAGACAGAGAGCACGGGCTGGGGAAGTTTCCAAAGTGAACTCAAAATATGGGAATAATTTCATACTTATATGACTTAGTTTAATCAATTTTTACTGATATGCTTCAGAACCACATATATAAATTACACAGCCAAAGATTTTTCAAATAATGGTGTTTCTCTCTCTCTCTCTCTCTCTCTCTCTCTCTCTCTCTCTCTCTCTCTCTCTCTCTCTGTGTGTGTGTGTGTGTGCGTGTGTGTGTGTGTGTGTGTGTGCAGAAAGAGTGGAGATAGTCATAAATGTTGTTATAATATACCATGTATAGATATTTACATATATTATTCATTCAGCATCCATCCCTCCATCCATCCATCCATCCATCCATCCATCCATCCATCCATCCATCCAAACCTCTCTCCCTACCTACCTGCCTATCTATCTCATATATATTCAGAAGATGGCCAGAACTGCTGCTGCATGTGTGAAATCTCTAGTTACAGGTACATCGGTGGATGAGGAACTCAAGTCTCTACTTTTCTCATCTTGAGACTAAAGCTATGCGCTAAGGGTTTCCAGTACCACCTCCAGCTCTGACATTGGTAAAGTCTGTGAATATTTCCATATTTTCTGGCCCTTTTTGCACCTTTGGAGTTTACAAAATAAACTCTCGTCCTTCAGGTCACACTGACATGGGTGAAGTCACAAAGCTGGATTATGCTCAATGTCATATCTTATTTGGCTCTTGGATGCTATTTAGCAAGATTCCTGTCCAAATGGCAGGCAATGGTGACCAAGGCAATTAGGGAGATTGATTTAGCATGCACGATTTCATTTTCTGCTTCCTACGGTGAGAGATGAAGGGACCAAGATAACCAAATTTGACTTAGCCAAGTTTAGACATCAATTTTTTAGATTGTTTTTGTGTTGTAGCAGCACTTAAGGTAAATTTAAACTTCATTATTTTTTAAAATAACTATTTCAGAAGACTTTTACAGGTATGTGAAATTCACTTGTCTTTCTCAAGGTTTCTTTGTCCTTTCTACATTAGCGTATTGTTTAAAAGATTTAAAAAATGCATCAACTTTCCAAATAATATGATTTTTGAGCATCTTCGTGTATTTGGTGCTATGCTACATCAGTTTGCTCGCTGACTCTAGGGTGATCCATTTGATTGCTGTTATTTTAATGTCATATATTAAAATGCCACCAAATGATAACCTTGAACAAAAAATAATGTATGGCTGAAACAGCTCTGATATTTGCTGGATATTGATTTTCTAATTGGATTAAAGTCTGTCTTTGACAGGATTCCAAGAAAACAAGAGAGAGTTCATGATTCACAACTGACTGGATCTCATCCCAGTGACCATGGGGGATGCTCATTCATTCAGCAAACTCTGATTAAGGGTTTTGGTGGGCCTGGCTCATGCTGTTGGCATTGCTCATGCCGCTGTATTCTTGGTATAGTTATAGGACAAGTAGGCAGGAAAAGAGGCACGAGTCTTGGAATTTGTTTCAGTCTGCCTAATGTCTTCCTTAAAGAGAAAGAAAAACCATTGCAAACCACTGGGAGAGCTGAAGTGGCATGGGGCTTAGGAAGGATGCTGAGGCATTCCTCTTGATGGGCATAGATGCTTTATGTGGCTCCAAGGTGACAGCTCTGGACATTGAGAGAACTCTTTGGCCCAGCTTCAAAGACTTTGTAACTGTCACATGAACTTCTATGAAGGTGACTTCTGAAATGTTAGCCGATGCTTTGTGAGGCACTGAGCGATGTTAGGAACATTGTGGGTCTTTGGTTGACAAGGTCATTACAGATACTCAGAGAGCATGATAACAATGCTTAGTCCAGAAAATTTAATTATTATTTTTAGCTTTTGTTTAAGTGTGTGTGTGTGTGTGTGTGTGTGTGTGTGTATGCATGCACATGTGTGTGCAGGTACTCGTGAAGGGTGTCAGATCATCTGGAACTGGGTTTATGAGCAATTGTCAGTCTGTAACTGTGGTGGGAACCAAACTATGGCCTTCTGCAAGAGAATTGATCACTTTTAATGGCTGAGCCACCTCTCTTGACACCCTATACTTTTTAATGAGAATTCTTGCAGACTGAGAAAGCTAAGTTAACATGGAAGGTTCTTGTGTTTTGCTGTGATCACCTGTACATCTACCCTTACAGCCATATCCCAGCTGGGTCTTCGGCACTGAGGAACAAACATTATGACCATTTATCAAGTAACAAATGCTTTTAGGTAACTTCATTTAATCCTTACAACACCACCACAATGAACTAGACATACTATTGACATTTCATCAAAGGTCAGAGAAGCTACATCTCAGAAGCAGAAAGTGTGAAATTCTGAAGTGTGTGCGGTTGTTGCTAAATGAAACCATCCCCATAGGGATCCTCATCACATGGGTGAGAGGTCAGTGGAGTTATTCTGTGCAGCACATACTGAAGCATGACATTCTTTCCCCGGGCATTAACTGCTGAGAGGTGGCACAGTGGGTGATAAGACTGGTACTTGAGGTTCCCTAGACACCTTCCCATTGTTGAGATTTATAAATCTGAGAATTTCATGGCCAGATTAAAGCACAGCATTGCAGCTTTCAGTCCTTTTGAGAGGCAGCGGTGCTGTGGCGCTCTGGGTATCCTGGCTTTCTTGTGCTGTGTTATCTTTCTTGTTCTTTTCTTTTTGTTCAAGAGGCTGAAGGGGCATAGGCATCTGGCTGGTCTGTGAAGACTCAGTGTCTCTCAGAGGTGAGGCTCCAGTTGTAGAAAGGGGAAAGATATACAGATGGTGTTAAGTCTTGATTGCAATTTGTGGTGTCTGTAGCGTTTTCCAGAGTGTTAATGTAATTTAAGATGGAAGTTTAGAGGGACAGCTGAAAGATAAATTGTTTCAGAAGAGTGAAAGAGTCATTTGAGACCTGGTCTTGTACAGCTTACTTCATAACTAGGAATAGCAATGGAAGAGAGATAGCCATCATAAGAATTACAGTCATGTACAAGGAACTTGTGCCCAATGGTGCCTACTCATTTCCTTCCTTTATGTGCCGATGGTGAGACAGTGCCGGAGGAAGAGCTGAATTATAGTCTAACAATAGTTCCTTAATTTGTAGGTGAAATCTCATATTTTATCTATCTTATTACGTCTTTTAGCATGCCGTGAATAAAGTTGTCAAATTAACTATACTCATTGAAACTGTTAAAATGAGTATTTAACATGGTTTCATTACACTTTTGTGATACACAAAATAGTCTGGTTTCCACAATGTGCCTTGTAAGGCTGTGTTAGAGTCACAGGAGGACGGTGCATCAGTCCTTTCAAGTTACAGGAAGACCTTTGAATGTCAAGAAGAATGCATGGATATAGGGGTAAGATGGCAGATTAGAAGCTGCCTCTGAAATAACCTAGCTGTCATCATAGAGCCTTTGTCCAGTGACTGATGGAGGCAGATGCAGAGATCCACGGCCAGGCACCAGGCTGAGCTCAGGGAATCCAATTGATGAGAGAGAGGAGGGATTCTGCAGGCAAGGGATGTCAAGATCATGATGGGAGGACGTGCAGAGATGACTGGCCACACTAGTGGAAGCCCATATACTGTGGACTGGTGGCTGTGGAGCCCCCCATGGGACTGGACCAGGCCCTCTGGATATGGAAGACGGTTGTTTGGCTCGAACTGTTTGGGGGGCACCCAGGCAGCGGGATCGGGATCTGTCCCTGGTCTACGGGCAGGCTTCTGGGAATCTGGTGCCTGTGGTGTGACACCTTGCACAGCCTTGGTGCAGTGGGAAAGGGCTTGGACCTGCCTAGGCTCAGTGTGCTGGGCTCTGTTGATTCTCCATGGGAGACTTCGATTTGGGGGATGTGGGGATGTGGAATGGCTTGGGAAAGAGGGCTGGGGGTGGGAGGAGGGTGAAGGGGGGATCTGTGGGTGGCATGTGGAGTGAGTAGAAAATTTCTTAATAAAGAAAAATGAAAAAAAAAAAGAAGCTGCCTCTGCATGACTTGGTAAAGAAGAGTTAACATGACCAAGAATAGAATCTATTTCAGAGACAGAGAGCTAGAGAGTACCAGAAATCGCAGGCACACAGAAAGGGCGACTCAGCAAAAAGGAACCAGGATCGCGGGACCCTAGCCAGGGGGCGCCCCAGCTTGGGAAGGGGAAGAAGAGGCGGCAACAGTCATCCGGGCAGCCTGCTGAAAATAGATTGTGAGCTTGGTGAGCCCACAGCCCTCTCAAGCCTTGACTCCAGTGTGGGTTCTGGTGAGACGCTGGTATCTCCAGCCGGGCAAACAAATCAGCAATAGAGAGAATTCCAGTTCGTCTTCTCGTCTCTAAGAGCTGTGGCTGGGTGACGTTTGGCAGGGAAGCTCTGGCTTCAAATGGATCCACTGTGGGAATCTGAGAAACAATCACAAGTCTTGGAATCTGAAGCCACTTGCCACAGCCCCAGGGTGAGAGGGCCCTGGGAAACAGGTGTGGAAATTGGAAGGCTCAGTACTGACAGACCGAAGGGTCAGATGACGAGAGGCTCGGCTGCGGCAGTGAAGTGTACACTGCAAAGTAAACCCACCATTGGTGGCTAGCGGCTGACTTCTGCGCCTGCGCATAACCCTGGGTGTGAGACCAACAGGAGGAGCAGTCTTGGTTGTCACTTACGGGCGGCGAGGTTCAGTGCTGTGGAGTCGAAGAACTCTTGACACCCCAAACTGCCTACCTCTAACAGGGTGGTTTATTTAGTTATTAATTAATTTAAAAAATGTTTTCATATAATATATTCTGATCATGTTTTCCCCTCCCTCATCTCTTTCCAGATCCCCGCCCCCTCCCCACCGTCCCAACTCCAGGCCTTCTTTTTCTCTCTTAAGAAAACAAACAGGTAAACAAAAAAGACAAGAATAAAACAAAATTACCAAACTGACAAACAACCGAAAAAGAAGCAAAGACAGGGCATGAGAAACACCCACTCACACACACAGTTTACCCTCACACTCACATGCACACACATACACTCACATACACACACTCACACACACAGTTTACCCACAAACTCACGTGCACACACACACAGTTTACCCTCACACTCAGGTGCACACACACACTCACAATTTACACACACACTCACACAGTTTACCTCACACTCACGTGCACACACACTCACACACACAGTTTACCCTCACACTCACGTGCACACATACACACTCACGCACACACTCAATTTACCCACACACTCACACTCACAATTTACCCACACACTCACATGCACACACACACACAATTTACCCACACACTCACATGCATACACACTCACAGTTTACCCACACACTCACATGCACACACACACTTACACACAATTTACCCACACTCACATGCACACACATCCTCTCACACACAGTTTACACACACTCATGTGCACATGCACATACAATATACACACACATACACACACACACCATAAATACAAAAATCTGAAGTTATAATGTACAAGCAAAAGACCAGTAAAGTGAAAAAAAAAATAAGCCCAAATAAAGCACTATGAGACAAAACCTAAACAAAACAAAACAAAACTCCACAAATACCTTGATTTGTTTGTGTTGGCCGTCTGCTGCTGGCCATGGAGTCTGCCCTCAAGTGTGGTTTGTATATCCAATGAGACTCCCTTGGAGAAACTATTTTTTCTTCTTCCTTTGTGAGTGGTTATCAACTGGAGCTTCTGGGGTAGGAATGGGGACTCCTGTCTGCTTTTCCATCTCAGCTCTGGGACCTCCTCTGGTTTAGACTTGGGCAGGCCCTGTGCATGATGCTACAGTCTCTGTGAGTCCGTACGTGTGTTAGTCCTGTTGCGTCTGGAAGACACTGTTTCCTTGGTCTCATCCATTCCCTCAGGTTCTTACACTCTTTCTGCCTCCTCTCCCACAGTGTTCCCTGAGCCCTGTGTCTGTGTGTGGGGAGGGAGGTAGATTTGATGAAGGCATCCCATTCAGAACTGAATGTTCCAAGGTTAATGCTTAGAAGGTTTGAGAATAGAGACAGGTCTGCCCATACAAACCACAGTATTATGTTTGCTTCTTCTCTTCTAAAAATGCTTTGGAGAAACTCCTAGTCTAGAACATGAACTGCTGGATGTAAACTGATGAATCTCAGAAGGGTGAGAGAACCGCCCACCAAACTACAAAGCTAGGGGACTCAGGCAGAGGCTTCTGGTATGCAGGAAGGGGAACTTCAAAGGCATATACAACTCTGGCAGACACCTGTACCTGTCCACTACAGCCTCAACACCAGCCTAATCTTGGCAAAGACAAGAGGCTACAAGTTCAACCAATCCTCCTCTCCATGCTGCCTACATCTGCCTCTCTAACTTCAACTATATATGACCCAAAAAGAAGATATTTGAATATTCCATATATTCCTCCTTCTGCTTTTCCTCTTTTCTCTTGTTTATAACCACTGTTTGATTCATTCTTATTTCAAAATAAAACTTTTATAATTTTAGATTTTACTTCCTTTATTACAGTTACCTAATTTTGTTTGCACTTTCTTTTTCATTATCAGGCCTGTCCTCCCTCCCTCCTCCTCTCCTTCCCTCCCTCTCTTCCTTTATCCTTTGATTTTGCTTTTTCCCTTCACAATATTTTTCTCTACTTTCTTTTTCTTTAAAAAAACCTTATTCTTCTCTATTTTCCCCTTCCCACCACACTTCCTATATCTCATTTATTTACTAATTTTGTATTTACCCTAAATAACCCTTAATGTCATATTCTACATTAGTCTTTCCACTTTCTGTTCTATGGTTATTGGTGATATATTAGTGGACTTTAATTAGTCTTCAGCATATTTCTATATCTATATCTGGCATTGTTATTTATCATAGCCTATTTTCTCCCCTGTGATGTTTACTCAGGGTAATAGGATTCCTTACAAAGACTATAATTCCTCAATTCAAAGATACTGAAATTTGGTTAAACAGTAGGTAAAGAACTAAAAATTGATCTACACTGTTATTGTCATTGCTGTTGGTTGCTCACTAGAACTTGAGCCACACTCTTGTCACAGTGCTTGAAGATACCAAACTATTACTGACCTAAAAGCCTCCTCCCTACTGGATAGCTTTAATAGTATGGAAGAGCGCTATCCAGGCTGCTAGGGGAGGAAAGCCATCAACAATCTTTCTAACTGTGAACTCTGTGAGTAACAATAATGACCAGTCTGATAAGATGTGCCCACTGATAAAATAGTGGCATGGATGTTGGTAGGGTAGCCAATAGCTTTCAAATTGGCTTTCTCTGGAGGAGAGAACTTACACCTGGTATGGTAAACTTGATGAAGAATTCATGGCTGGGTTTATAGGCTCTAAGGGAGAACCTATTACTACTATTTTGCTGATCAGACAGAGAATTAAAATGCCTTCTAAATACTTATGCTCACAGTTTAGTACAGTTCTTAGGCCTTATCAGAGAAGCTTCTTGCTGTGGGATGTCTTTCTGTATGCTGTGAATATGTGTTGCTGTGACTGGTTAGTTAAGAAGCTGCTCTGGCCTATGACAAGTCAGGTTATAGCCAGGTGGGAAATCCAAGAGAGAGACAGGAAGAAGAAAGGCAGAGGCAGAGGAGACGCCATCCCACCATCCAGGGAACAGCATGTAATGGCACATAGGTAAAGCCACGGAACACATGGCAACATATAGATTAATAGAAACTGGGCTGAGTTTAGTTATAAGAGCTAGCTAGCAAGAAGCTTGGGCCATAAGCCATGGCCATACAGCTTGTAAATAATATTAAGCCTCTGAGTGATTATTTTATAAGCAGCTGCGGGACCGCAGGGGGCCGGGCAGGACTGGAGAAATTTTGACTACAGCTTCTTCTTACAGAGGACAGTGGCTAACACAGAGGCTCACCACTATTCAAAGTGCAGAGAATAAGCGACTGTGGGAAAATAATTTCTTGTATACTATTAAATCTTAATATAATGACTTGAATTCAGTAGTAAGAAAACACAGACGCTGTGCAAACACATAGCAAGAGTGTGCTGTTGAGTGCCCAGTGTGAGGAAATGAAAACATTGCTAGAGTCAAATGAAAGGCAGAGCCCAGCTTACTAGAGTCTTAGAGATACAACAAACGCAGTTCTACCAGGAGATTTTACAGTGATGAGTGCCTACACTAAACAGCTCAAGTAAATAACTTAATGCTGCACCCTGCGGTTTTAGAAAAACAAAGACATTTCAAATGAAGATGCCATGGGTTGCAAGAGAAGTATCAGGGGAAATCAGTGACATGGAGACCAAAACAGCAATTCAATCCGAAGAATCAATAAAGCGAAAAGTTGATATGTAGGAAACAAACAACATCAACACCTCCCCTAGTCAAACCGACCAAAGAGAGAAAAACCAAATTATTAAAATTAGAGATGAAAAAAAGTAGACACTATAGATGATATTGACAAAATCTAGAGGATTCATAGGGAATGCTTGAAATAGTTATGTTTCTTTAAGCAACTGGAAAATAGAGAAGAAATGTACAACTTCTTAGACACATATGACAAACTAAAATTAAATCAAGAAGCTACATATTACTTATACAATCTCCCAACAACAACAATTATTGGACCATATAGATGGACTACTGACCTATCGGATCTTTAAAGGATAACTAGATCCAATGTCCTCAAACTGCCCCCTAGAACACTGTCGAAGTCTTCTTGAAGCTGTGTTACCCTGATTGCCCAAACTAGATAAGGACACAGCAGTAAAAGTAGAGACCAATCTGTGTGATGAACATGGATTCATGTCATTGAGAATGAAAATTCTCTTTTATTTAATTTTTATTTTATTTTATTTTATTTTACAATACCATTCAGGTCTCATATCAGCCATGGATTCCCTTGTTTTCCCCCCTCTCGCCCTCCTCCCCTTCCCCCTAGCCCACCCCTCATTCCCACCTCCTCCAGGGCAAAGCCTCCCCTGAGGACTGAGATCAAATTCTCAATAAAATATTTTTAAACAAAATTCAAGTACATGTTAAAAAGTATATAAAGAGTGACCATTAAGGTGTTTGGCCATCCTATCACCAGGGTAGGTCAGATCGGGCTATTTCTCGACTATTGCCAGCAGTCTATTGTGGGGGCATCTTTGTGGATTTCTGTGGGCCTCTCCAGCACTTTGCTCCTTCCTATTCTCATGTGGTCTTCATTTATCATGAACATTCCTTGTGTTCCCTCTCTGTTTTTGATCCAGTTGGGGATCTCCCGCTCCCCCAAGTTCTCTTTCCCTCACCCCTCGCCCCTCATTACCCCCACTCATGTCCAGACTGTTCATGTAGATCTCATCCATTTCTCCGTCATTGGGCGATCCCCATGTCTTTCTTGGGGTCCTGTTTTCCAGGTAGCCTCCCTGGTGTTGTGAGTAGCCGTCCAGTCATCCTTGTTCCACAACTATTATTCTCCTATGAGTGGGTACATACCCTGTTTGTCTTTCTGAGTCTGGGTTACCTCACTCAGGAGGATTTTTTCTAGATCCCTCCATTTGCCTGCAAACCTCATGATGTCATTGTTTTTCTCTGCTGAGTAGTATTCCATTGTATATATGTACCACAGTTTATTTATCCATTCTTCAGTTGAAGGGCATCTAGGTTGTTTCCAGGTTCTGGCTATTACGAATAATGCTGATATGAACATAGCTGAGCAGGTGCCCTTGTGGTATGATTGAGCATTCCTTGGGTATATGCCCAAGAGTGGTATAGCTGGATCTTGGGGGAGATTGATTTCCAATTTTCTAAGAAAGCGCCATATTGATTTCCACAGTGGCTGTACCAGCTTGCATTCCCACCAGCAGTGGAGGAGAGTTCCCCTAGCTCCACACCCTCTCCAGCACAAGGTGTCCTCAGTGTTTTTGATCTTAGCCAATCTGACTGGTGTAAGGTGGTATCTCAGAGTTGTTTTGATTTGCATTTCCCTAATGATTAGGGATGTTGAGCAATTCCTTAAATGTCTTTCAGCCATTTGTGTTTCCTCTGCTGAGAATTCTCTGTTTAGTTCTATAGCCCATTTCTTAATTGGACTGTTGAGAATTTTGATGTTTAATTTCTTGAGTTCCCTATATATTCTGGATATCAGTCCTCTGTCAGATGTGGGGTTGGTGAAGATCTTTTCCCATTCTGTGGGCTGTCGCTTTGCCTTGTTGACCATATCCTTTGCTCTACAAAAGCTTTTCAGTTTCAAGAGGTCCCATTGATTGATTGTTTGTCTCAGTGTCTGAGCTACTGGTGTTATACCTAGGAAGCGATCTCCTATG
>CABHPH010153952.1:0-20178 GCA_902168325.1 Peromyscus nudipes
GAGTGTGTTTAACACACTGTTCCATGAGGAAGAACCCCCGGCTGTTCCAGAGCTAAAAGAAAAAGGTGGATTGAGAAGAGAAAACAACCCTGGTGGGGAAATTATGAAGACAGTGTTTAACTATTAAAATGTCCCATTATAGTCTACAGTAGCCTAAGAATGTTTTTCTAGAAGAAGTAGTTGAACCTGTAAGGGAGGTGGGGGAGGTTATCTTGTGTGAAAAGTTCAAATATTTGTTGTGCCTTGACGGACTATCTCTGCATGAAATAAACAAGATCTGACTTTCATGACATTTATATTGCACTAGCAGAGTTTAAAAAATTAGACAAATACAAGCTTGATATTAGGTAGTAATAAAAACAGTATAGAAAAACAGAGCAGGAGAAGGGGCAGAGGATAGCAAGATGGGAAAAGGGTCTCTAAGAAGGCTTTCCAGATAGACAGCATGACAAAGGATGGGACTAGCCAGGGAGCCAGACGTGGACATGGATGATGGCAGAAGGAACAGTAGGAAAGGGGGAATCCGTAGGAAAGGGGGAATCCAGAGATGCAGATGGGCAGGATCACGAAGAGCCCTCCAGACCACTCCTTCTCACACTGTAACCTGTGCATGATCACGTGAGGGAACTGCTGACGTGCTGGCTCTGCTTCACTAAGTTTGAGGCAAGGTCCAAGATTCTGTATCTCTAACAAGATCCTCATGATCTGATACTACCGGTCCCCAGAATATATTTTGATTAGCAAGTCCCTACGGCGTGTTGTAGCATTCGGGCTCTGTTCTAAGTGCAGTGTTCAGAAGAGGGAACAGCAGGACTTATCTTCTGAAGCAATCACACTTGCTTCTAAGTGGAAAATGGATTCCATGTGGGCACTGGGAAGGAACAGTGATATTAGTCTCAGCAGGAAATTAGTGGTTTGGACTCAGAAGATGGTAGTAGTGTGGTGAGGAGCTTGGATTCGGGCACGCTTTTGAAGGCATTGCTGATAATTCTTGTTGTTAAATGAGAGATGTGATGAACACAGGGAAAGAGAAAGCCATAAATTTTTGGCCTAAGCAAAAGAAGGGTACAAGGGGCAGAGGATGCTATGGTAACAGAGGAGGTGGATGTCTTGCATTGAATTATGCCCCCTTGAGATTCACTAATTAAAGTCCTGATCCCAGTACCCTACAATGAATCCTATTTGGAAATAATGTCTATTGCAGGTACTGAAGTTAAAGTTGGAACTTTTGGAGTAGACCCTCAACCAGTGTGATCAGTGTCCTTCATGGAAATGTGGGCCCACCGAGGCATACAGTCATCCCTCAGTATTCTTGGGGTATTGATCCCATGACCCTGAGGATACTAAAATCCACATACGTGCAAGCCCCTTACATAAAACAACGTAGTGTTTGAGCAATACTCACTTTGTACTTTAAATCATTTCTGTATTGTTTCTAATACATAGTTCAATGTAAGCATTGCAAGAATAGCTGTTCTTCCTCTTGTGTAGAAATGACAGGAAAAAAAGGTGAATCCATGCTTGGTATTGACTCATTTTTTTCCTAATACTTTTGATCCCAAGGTGCGGAGGAGCCCTGTACAATAGTTGGAGTTGTTGCTTTTTTTTTTTTTTTTTTTGGTAGAGCTTTTCAAACGAGGGGACTTCAGTGACCTGGAAAAGGAGTGCCTTGGGGAGAGAGAACAGCATGCAGGCATGTATGGACGTAGTGTTAAAGAGATCAATGGAGCCAGGTCACGTGGCACAGGTTCTTACTCCCAGTTACTCTGGAGACTGAGGGAGACAAGTTCAAGGCCTGATTGGACTACTACGTGAGTTAAAGGTAGCCTGAACAACTTAGCAAGACCCTGTCTCAAAAATCTAAAATCCAAAGAGCAGCTGAGGACACAGCTGGAATGCTTGCCTAGCGCATGTGAGGCCCAAAGCTCACGGGTCAGGGCCTGGGAGGGGAGATCTGGTTGGAGAGCTGGGTATGGTTGAACACAACTGTAACTCTAACACTCTGGAAACAGAAGGACCATGAGTTTAGGCCAAGCAAGTAAAATCAACGGCGCCACTGAACTAGAATTCAGAAGATGGGAGCCTTACTGTCCTCGTCATGAATAGAGAGATACAGTCCCCCTTGGCACCTCGTCCACCAGGCAGGATGCTAAGAAGCATTAGCTTGGGTACTCATCTTGTTATTGCGGCTGCTGTTGCTGCTGCTGCTGCTGCTGCTGCTGCCGCCGCCGCCGCCGCCGCCATTCTTTCGGCCATGCTAGGAAAAGCACAGAAGTAACACCTGAGATAAGGACACCCAAGCCTTTCAGCTTGAGGTTCACCGGTCTTAATGCTGTTATAAGGATACTTGAGGGTCTGTTTGGCAATCGTCAAGTCATCCCTCTCATTCTTTAGAAGCTGGAACGTCTGAGCTCATATGCTCTTAATTATAACCATACTTTTATTTAAAGTGGGAAGCTCCGGAAGGTTGTGGTAGCATAAATCACAAGTCATCTAATCTTATTTAGGTTGTATGAAAACAAGATGGAACTCTTTGAAGTTAGTGAGTTTAGTCGCTAATCCTCCCCCTCCCCCTCCACACACATTGCTTTATGTTTCTTAGAACTGTTTGGACAGGAACTACCGGGTTTTTTTTTTCCAGGAATTTTTATTAAAAAAAAAAATAGTAAGTTCAGTGTCTGTGCTATAAATCAGTATACGGTTATTCAGAACCAAACCATCCCAGCTACCAGGGCTGCATCAAATTATGCAGCTCATTGAAATAGCTAAGATGGGTTTTGTATTTTTGTTTTTGTTTTTTTTCTGGCCACTGGTGATGGACAAATTAGAAGAAAACCTAAGGCATACAAATGCCATTCATCATGTTCTGGACACAGCTAAAGTGGTGTAGGATTAGATATGAGGAGAGGAGGGGACCAAAGAGGTCTTTAAAACAGTATTCTGTCTGGAGCTGGAGAGATTGCTCAATGGTTAAGAGGGCTAGCTGCTCTTCCAGAGGACCAGGGTTTGAGTCTCAGCACCTGCATGTCAGTCCATAAGCACCTGTGTGTGACTCCAGTCCTAAGGGATCTGATGCCCTCGTCTGGCCTCTGCAGGCACAGTACACATGTGAAGCAAAGACACACATGTGAGCAAACACCTATACACAAAATAAAGTAAAATAAAACAAAAAATATTCTGCTGGCCAAAATTTGTAGTGATAGATAGATAGATAGATAGATAGATAGATAGATAGATAGATACATACATACATACATACATACACACACACACATACATACATACATACATACATACATACACACACACACATACACACACATACATACATACATGATAGATAGGTAGAATGTGTAGAATTTTGTAACATATTCCAATTTATTTACATTTATTTCATTATAGTAAGAACACTTAAGAGTCAACCTATCACTGGGCGGTGGTGGTGGTGCACGCCTTTAATCCCAGCACTCGGGAGGCAGAGGCAGGCGGATCTTTGTGAGTTCAAGGCCAACCTGGTCTACAGAGCAAGATCCAGGAAAGGCGCAAAGCTACACAGAGAAGCCCTGTCTCAAAAAACCAAAAAAAAAAAAAAAAAAAAAGAGTCAACCTATCCCTCTTTCCCCAGGCCTTAGCACCTCCTATTCCATTCTCTGGCTCTATAATTTTAACTATTTTAAATGCCTCATGTAAATAAACTTGTGCATCATTTGCCTGGTTTATTTCACTTAGTATGATGTCCTCAACATTCAACTTCATTATAATATATTGCAGGATATCTTTCTTTCTAGAGACTATCAATGTATTATGTGTATTTGTTTTCTTTATCTCTTTTTTTTTTTTTCAAAACAGAATGTCTCTGTGTAACAGCCTTAGATATCCTGGAACTTGCTTTGTACACCAGGCTGGCCTCGAACTCACAGAGATCTGCCTGCCTCTGCCTCCCAAGTGCTGGGATTAAAGGCATGTGCCATGTCTCCCAGATACCCATTCATTTATTAATGGGTGGCTGGGTTCTTTCTACATCTGAGCTATTATGTATAAATAGTCCTTTCATAAACATAGGAATGGTAGTACGTCTTAAAGATCCTGATTTCAATTTATTTGGATAAACACCCAGAGTGACCCAATAACAACACTGTAATTATCTAGTGGAGAATAATTGCCAAAGGAAATGTGTAGCTCTTTATGGGGCCTTGGCTGTGCGCATGCCCACTAATAGGAACAGAAAAAGAATTTATTCTCCATGTCCAAGATGTACATCTACCCCTCTGCTGAGTCTTTTTTGTTTGTTTGTTTGTTTGTTTGTTTGTTGTTTTGTTTTTCAAGACAGGGTTTCTCTGTGTAGTTTTGGTGCCTGTCCTAGAGCTCTCTCTGTAGACCAGGCTGGCCTCGAACTCATAGAGATCTGCCTGGCTCTGCCTCCTGAGTGCTGGGATTAAAGGTGTATGCCATCACTGTTCAGCTCCTCTGCTGAGTCTTAGAAGTTATCTAATTTATATAATTAGTGAATGACATTAATCAATGAACAAAATTAGACTGTTAATTATATCTTGGTAATATGTTCAAGACAATGTTCTTTTCAGGTTCCTAGAGAAGGGAAGTCACTACTAACTAGTACTAACTAGTCACTGATCATCTATAAGAAGAGGTTTACGAAACACGACTAGTTGCACAATGATAGTGTATGCTTCATGTGTATTTTTTCATTAACCCTCAAGTATAATATTTTAATAGTTTCTTGTTTTTTTAACAGAGTTTTTTGGACAGTTGATTTTGGATAGCCCTGACTGGCCTGAAACTCCCTGTATAGTCCAGGCTAGCCTTGAACTGGCAACAATCTTTTCATCTCAGCCTCTCAAATGCTGAAATGACAAGTGTGTACTACCATGACTGGCAAAATAGTATGTTTTAAACATTATCAATTTCCTCTCATTCCCCTTATATGATATATATATTATGTTATATTTTATATATAATGTTATATATAATTTTATATAGTTATATATAGTATATATGTTATAACATATAACATAATATATTATATATTATTTTAAAAATACTAGACTTTTCTTATTTTCTTTTTATGGATATACTGTGCATGCCCTGCAACAACAATCCTAAAAAATAACCAATCATTTGCACCAGGAAATTTTGATGAGCTGCATTCTAAAATTGAAATGGTTCAGGGAGAAGAAAGAAAGTTTTTCTCCCAAAATGGCTCAAACAGAACAAACTTGGGAATACTCAGTGTGGTACATACAGTTTTCTCTCTTATTACCATTTGAATGATTGTGAAGCATAGGTGTGTTGCTTCTCAGCAAAATGTCTGATAAAATAAATAGGCACTTAACCCCCAGAAAGTATATTCTCCATATCAGGAATCTATAACAGGTACCCCCTATATTTTATCCACTAAATCAAGGTTCATAGTTATCTTTACAGCGATACAATCAACCACTATCTTGCAAATTCTCCTCTCACCTGGTTGAGATTCAAAACTGCATCAGGTAAATAATTGCCAAGCACTTCCATTTCCAAGACCACTGACGCTATGGGTGGATGAGTACATTCCCAAATATCCTCTCTCCGGAGCTTCTTCTGGAGATGAGACACACAAATGTCTCCAGAGGCCAGAAAGGAGAGGTACAAGAGGGAATGGGATCGAGTTAGTGGTGGCTTGGGGGCCACCTGGAGAGCATATGCCCTGTGTATCCCAGGCAGCTGCTTCTCAGCTGCTGCCGCGGATGCCATGAGGGAATGCAGGTTCCGTGTGGCCGACTCCACTAAATTTCTTCAAGGAGATCTGGGAATTCTGATGTATGTACAAAACCTTGCTGACTTGCCAATGCTGACTGCTGTCTGGTTAGTCTTTCTTTTACTTAGAATGTGGCCAAGGCTGCTAGGGCACTCCTGGACAACTCTGCTTTGGTAACTGTCAGCGGGGAGGACCGAATGCCACAACCTCCTTCCCCTCTTTCCTGGATCACCCTCCTGTCTTTTCACGTGCAGACAGGCGTGACAGGCAGGACCTCCTTTGCTCCAGGCGGCTAGGCCTGAATCCTGGGAAAAGCGCAGAGGCTGAATCCTTCAGAGGAAAGCCTACAATCCCAAATCCAGCCTCTGTCCCCGCCTCCAACAGAGCCATATTCTAACTCAAGACAGTCATAGGCAAGGAGGTGTGAACCTTGAATTTCCCTGTGGAAGGAGAGCCTGGCTGCCTTTCCTTACAGGGCACTGGGGACCCCGGATTGAGATAAGGACACGGGAAAGGGTAAGGAGAGCTGGACCGGGACAGCAGGACTTCCAAAGGAAGATAGCTTAAGAAACATGTGTGAGATCCAAGACTGAACAGTTATGATAAGACAAATAAAGAGAAAAATTCAGATCAAGAGAATTGGTAAAGATCCACCCTGGAGGAGGGTAAGGACTTTATCTGGTGCTCTAAGCAGGACTGGGGGTGTTAAGAAAGGAGTGCACCTGGACCAACCCCTGGTGAGCTGGAGGGGACATTGACAACCAGACAGAGGGGTGGATGCCACAGGAAACAGGGGCTGGTAACCTTGGGAACCCCCTCAATGAAGACTGCCTACAGAAAACCAAAGGGTAACCTCCAGGAACCCGGAAATGGTGGAACCCCTTGCCAAACCCTCAGCAGACATCAGAGAAATCTTCTTACGGTGAACACTTGAAAACAGCCCATTTACTAGACCTCGGTAATCAAACTCGTTAAAAATGGATTTGAAGGCAGAGAGGCACAGCATTCCATAGACGGGCTTTTATCAAGCATCTTCAGACACTGAAAATAAATTCCTTCTGAACTTCTGATTCTTATCTCAGAAGCGGCAGTCTCTAAAACCCAAGGTTTGCTTTCCTAGGTCACTTGGGGAAGAGGCAGGAGCAGAGAGAAGTATGTGCATCCTCAGGTCGTCATAGGAGGCTCTCAGCCCTCATGCAGGCCCTGAGGGGCCAATTTTACTCCTTTCCCGGTGAGCACTGTGAGGAACTCAGAGGCACACTTCTCCTTGGGGAAATCCTGAAGCCATGGGATGCCATTAGCAGAGCAGAGAGGAAGCCACCTTAAGGAAGAGACAAAGGACAGACAACTTAGCATCTTTTTCTGTATGTCGGTTAACAAGAACTCATGTGGTGCCTTTGTCTAGGTTCTAGAACATTCTATCAAAGGGCATCTATAAAGCTTAAAGAGTAAAATGAGAAGATCACTGAACATACGGGGGTTGTTTGGAGGTATACCTGTGAGTATGTGTGCACACATGTGTGTGTTCAAAGGTCAGAGGACAATATCATCTGGCTTCTCCCTCATCTGTTCTCCATCTTATTTATTTTATTTTTTTTTTTTTGAGACAGAGTCTCTCACTGCACCTGCACACACTGATTCAACTAGACTGGCGAGCCAGCAAGCCCCAGGAATAATTTTGCCTCCTCCTCCCCAGCACTGGGATTATAGAAGGGCCAACCCACACGGTACCCAGTGTTTGCTTGTTTGTTGGTGTTTTGTGGGTGCTGAGGACTGAACTCAGGTGGTGATATTGTATTCCCCAAAACATTGTGCACCCTAATAAACTTATCTGGGGTCAGAGAACAGAACAGCAACTAGACATAGAAGCCAGAAAATGGTGGCACTCACACATTTAATCCTATCACTTGGGAGGCAGAGATCCATCCGGATCTCTGTGAGTTTAAAGCCACACTGGAGGTGGGAGGAGGGAGGAGGGGGGATCTGTGGATAGTATGTGGAGTGAGTAGAAAATTTCTTAATACAGAAAAAAATGAAAAAAAAAAGTCACACTGGAAACAGCCAGGCATACACCTTTAATCCCAGGAAGTGACAGCAGAAAGGTATATAAGGCGTGAGGACCAGGAACTAGAACTGGTTAAGCTTTTAGGCTTTTGAGCAGCAGTTCAGCTGAGACCCATTTGGATGAGGACTCAGAGGCTTCCAGTCTGAGGAAACAAGATCAGCTGAGGAATTGGCAAGGTGAGGAAGCTGTGGCTGGTTCTGTCTCTCTGATCTTCCAGCATTCACCCCAATACCTGGCTCTGGGTTTGTTCTTATTAATAAAAACTTTTAAGATTCATGCTACAAACTCAGGTTCTCTTTTTTCTTTTCTTATGGAGTCACACCTGCAGCCCCTAAACCTATCTTATAACTACTAACAAATGCCAAGAAATATGTCCAAGCCTCTGTGTGAGTCCTTTACCTAGAGCTATTTGGCTAATTCTCCTCATTTTCTCTTCTTTATTTTTCTTTTCATATTTTTCTTCCCCTCGTCAGTCGAAACCTTTATTCAATCAAACAGTCTGAGATCTTAGATAGTAACGTAATAACTTTGGGGACATCAGCCTGGACATTGCTGGTTTGAACTTCTTGCTGCTTTACCCAGACTATTTCTTTCTTTCTTTTTTTTTTTTAAGATTTTATTTATTTATTAGGTATACAGCATGTATGACGGCAGGCCAGAAGAGGGCACCAGATCTCGTTACAGATGGTTGTGAGCCACCGTGTGGTTGCTGGGAATTGAACTCAGGACCTCTGGAAGAGTAGTCAGTGCTCTTAACCTCTGAGCCATCTCTCCAGCCCCTACCTAGACTGTTTCAGACGCCTTCCACCCATTCCTCAGCTCAAACCCACATGTGTGAAACAGAAAAATGGTACCGCTGGTTCTGCCCAGCACTTTTCTCTGTAAGGATGTCCGCATATAAGGGAAGAAGACTCCACCCTCTGAGTTCTGTGTGTTCTGAAGAAGCTTGGAGACCACTTGTCACTGCGATGTGACTTGTCACAAGTGTCACTTGTCACTGTGTGTCAATGGGAGGTTGGAGGTGAGCTGAGGTTTACCCAGGGCAGAAGAACTGACCTTTGCAGCAAGAAGCCATCCATCTACTTTATTTAGTATCACCATGTTTCTGGTGGAGACAAGAGTCATGGTCAACCACTGGAACAGATGTGATGGTTGGGGTACGGGACAGGAACTTCCAGGAGACTCAGAGCATCGCATCACCCACAGAATTAGGGATCTGGGGATCCCACTCTTAATATGTGAGAATGGGAGGGACACAGGATGACGGTCCCAGAGGAGAAGAGGGAAGGAAGTCAGTTTGGGATGTGCATCTTTTAGGGTCTGTAATCGGCTCCAGCTCCACCAGAGACACTTGTAGAGACTTCAGGGACCCATACCTGTCAATCAGGCTGGCTTCTTCTAGCATTTAAGGGCCCCACCTTGCCATCACACAGATCTTGAGGTTGTTGTTTCACCCGATGAGAGATGGCAGGAACTTCTAAAGCCTAGTGGAAGGTGGAGCTACCCCTTCTAACCTGACAGATGCAGCAGTCTACAAAGATGGCATTCAGGTAGGGACAGAGATAAAGTCATTACCTCTAGAAACTGATCAGGCCAGGACCTGGTGAAGTAGGAAATGAAGAGAAGGAGTAGAAAAAGCAATAGTTAGGGAGAAAAAAACTGACCAATTCAGAAAACTATTTCCAAGATGTCCCTGAACCGTAGAATTGCATAAGGTGAACATGACAGTGTACTCGGATGGACTGAGAACAGCTCTTTGTGAACTGAGGTGTCTAGAGCACACGGTGAGTACACTCACATTTGAGGCTACGTGAACTAAACCAGGCAAATGTATCATGGTGCCTCCTTACCTCTGGGTTCTAGGTCTCAAAAAAAACACCAGTGTTTGTTATAAAAAAAAAAAAGGTCTGTTCCAGGTCTCTAGCATACTGCCAATCTGGCTTAAGCACAAGGGAGGAATTAATTTTACAACTTGGGGTGTTTTATGCAATTCAGATTTAGCAAATCTCTTGCCCAGACTTAGGAAGGCGCTAAAAGAAAGAGCCAGAAAGCTTGTCACTACATCTTTAAATATCCGACTCATTTGCTTTCCTCTCTGCAAATAGGCTTTGACTGTCACATCCACATTTCTGCTCTGTCTCTTTTCTCCTCTTTTGCCCTCAACCTCTAGCCCACTCAAATGATGAGGATAGGAAGAGAATCCAGTTGGCCCAACTGTTAGTGTGCATCACCTGTCCAATCAGGCACAGCCAGGAGGCAGTTTCTGTATTCCATGACCATGACTCAGAGGAATTCAGCATTAGAGACATGTGTTTCTCAAAGTGTAACATGCATACAAATCACCTGATTATCTTGTTTCAATGCAAAATCTGATTACATCTAGGATGAAGCCAGAAAGAATACATTTTTAATAAGCTTCCAGTTGACACTACTCTTGCTGCTCTATAAATTACGTGTAGCAAAGTCCTGGAAGATGGGCTGGCACACTTCCCAGATCTGATAAGGTCTTTTTTTTTTCTGTGCCAAATGTAACAGATGCCATTTTTGTGCCCTTCTTCTGCCTCCTGGATCCTTATCGTCTCTTTTAATCAAATCTGTTTATGAAATAGTTGTAGATTTGCCTTTTTCTTTAAGAAAGCATGTTGTATACCTAAAGAAATAAATATTGAATGGAAGCATTTTGATTACTCTAGTAAGTAAAAAAAAAATGTTGGTGACAGACAGACAGACATTGCACCCACTGTCCTGCAATATCACAGTAAAAAGGAAACTTACAGGAAGTCTGAGGGAGCTGTGGGTTCTGACTGTAACACTGGGCCGTTGCTAGTCATTACCTACCATGGACTGAACTCACTCAGAATGAAGTGGGGGGTTGTTGGTTACTCACGTGACAACGAGTAACACAAACAGCTTCCTGTGGCTTGCAGTTGAGGAACCATTCCATCATGGTGGGAAGGTCACGGCTGCGGGCTTGTGAGACATCTGCTCACATGGCAACTGCAGTCCAGAAGCAAAGAGCAGTGAACGCTGCTGCTCAGCCCACACTCTCCTTTTTAATCAGTCCAGGACACCCATTCCACAGAAGTGTGCTATCTACAGTTATAGTGGATCTTCCCACCTCAGGTAACCTCATGTAGAAACTTCCTCACAGACATGGTGGAAATCCTTTCTAGCTGACAATGTAAACCATCACAGAGGATGATTAAACAGACCTATCTATATCCTATGAAAAATCATCTGGGTATTAATGTGAAATTAAGCCTTTGCACTTAAAAGTATGTTTTGGTGAATGTGATTCAGTCGATGCCTTTCATAAGAAATGTTACCCACTTTGGGTGAATAGTAAGTAGGTCAGGAGAGGCGTTAGAATGGTCAGTGCTGGACACCTGGATTCTCCGTGTTGCCCTAAGGCTGAGGTAGTGCTCTTCTTGTTCAATTTGTTTTAAAGTCTGCAAAAGTTGTTTTAAGTCCAGTTTAAATAAGTTGGTCATGGCATTAAAGTTTCCTAAGTGGGAAACTAACTCTCTCTCTCTCTCTCTCTCTCTCTCTCTCTCTCTCTCTCTCTCAAACATTTCAGTAAAAATTCTTTCCAAATATCCTATAGGCGTTTTTCTAAACCTCCTCAAACTAGTGATTCTCTGTAGACATGCAAAGCTTCACTGATTCCTAAAGATGAAAAGGTATTGATCTTCTGTAGTAACACCCAGAATCCATTTCCAAATGCTACAGGACTTTGTTGCCTTGTGTAGCCAGTGGCATGAAAATCTTGGAAGGCAGTGGTTGCTGCCAGGGGAGACTCAATGTTTACTCAGGTTTCTTCATTTCCCATCTGTGTGTGCTCGCCGCCGAGCCGGGCGCACTCAGTGCCACCGTTAGTAACATCATACAAAACAGACTTCCTCCACGCACTGCAAGCCCGCAGGAGCAGCCACGAAGCAAATCAACTTGGTCCATCTTTCTTGGAACCAGATGCTCCCAGCAGTGTGTGTATTTGGCAATTCTTTCATCCACCTAAGGCCAGCTCGAATGGGGGAAAGAGGAATGCTTTGAATAAGGATACAACAATTGCAGGAAGATTTTTCATCAGCCAGGGCTGTTGATAACACAACTAGCTTGGTGAAGAATGACGCATATCTGAGTCCCTGCCTAAGACATCAAAGCCGTTTGTCACAGGACCTGGAAAGTAAATTGGAGCCTAAAAAAAAAAAAAAAAAAAGAAAAAAAATGTAATTTAGAAGGTAGCACATATTCAGACTGACTTTGAACTTCCCAGCTCATATCTCATATCTCTGTTAATCTTTCAAAGGATTTTCATCTAACCTAAGAGATACAGACATTTTCAGTTTGAGCAGTTAATTCTCCCTAGTTGCAGAAATTGATTGACAAATACTGCTATTAATTTACCAGTTTTAAAAGACCAACTCGAGGACCTGCAATGTCCCTGTATGGGCCCATGGTAAGACTGATAAAAATTTATTCTAGAATTTTCCAAATACATAGCATATATATACACATATATATATATAATTTTCATATAGCAAGCAAGATAGGAATTAATAAGAGAAAAGCAGAGAGGATTCCGTGCTGTGGTTATAAACCTGTGTTCTGGGATTGCTGTGTGGAAATGTACACTGTACAATCCACAAAGTACAAACGAACAGTGTATGCTCCCTGTGAGTGTGCAATGGGATAAGGTGCTTGGAGTCTCACCTTTCTGTGACTCTACCTGCTTACCTTCAATCTAGCATGCACTCACACAGAGATAGAGACAGAGAGACAGAGACAGAGACAGGGACACACACAAAGGCCACATGGGAAGGAGGATGGAAGGAACTTTCTCCTGCTGTTGGTAACCTCCTTCAAAACATACTTCCTTCAGGGATCCTTCTCCACATTGCCAAGCTCGTGGGTATAATGGAATGAAATTAACCCCTTCTTTTCACTTGTTCTTTGGCTGCTGGGTCAAGGCCTCTCAAGCATCAGACTTTGCACTCTGGTTATGTGTGCATTTCTCACTCTGTGACAAGTCTCCAAAGGAAAGGGAGTGTCAGGTTACCGTATTTTACACAAATCCAGAGGAAAATCCTCACCGAGAATAAACAAGGCCCTCCAAATAGCCATTTCCCCTATAGCCTAACTGTGTCTTGGTCCCATCTGCCCTTTTGTCTAAAATGAGCAGAACTGTTGGAAACTTTCTGATGCTAGCTGAGAGAGGTGACTAGAACTTTCTGGACTGTTGAGATCTGTGGCTTCTCCAGAAGTTCAAAATTTTCTACACAAATCTAAAAGTCAATGGGCAGGAACTTAAAAAGAGCTAGAGACTCTTCAGAGATAGATAGATAGATAGATAGATAGATAGATAGATAGATAGATAGATAGACAGACAGATAGATGATAGACAGACAGATGATAGATAGATAGATAGATAGATAGATGATATATAGATATAGATAGATGATAGATAGATATAGATAGATGACAGATAGATAAATAGATAGATAGATGATAGATAGACAGATGATATATAGATATAGATAGATGATAGATAATATGTAATATACCTATATAAAATCTTTAAAGCAAGTGGTATCTTTGGAACCCCACAAGTTTTTTTTTAATTTTTTAATTTTTAATTTTTACTGAAAACAGATTTTTCTTATCACAATGTATTTTGATTATGGCTTCTCTTCCTCCCCACATCCCCACCCACCAAGTGCACACCCCTTTTTCTTCTCTTTCATTAGAAAACAAACAAGCATCTAATAACAATAATAATAGAATAAGATAAAATAACCTAAGAACAAACAAACCAGAATAGTACAAAACAAACAAACAAGCGGAAGGAAAAGGAGCCAGACAAGAATCATGAGAAACACATAGAGACACAAAGACACACATTTGCACACACAGAAATCTCATAAAAACACAAAACCGGAAACCATAGTATGTAAGCAAAAGACATGTAAGTTTAAAAAAAAAAAAAGTGCAGACAAAGCATTATGAGACAAAAAAAAAAAAAACCTTCAAAAATTATCATTGAGTTAATTTTGTGTTGGCCATCTATGTTGAGCATGGGACCTACCCTTAAGTATAGTTTGTATACCCAGTGAGACGCGGTTGAAGAAAACTGAGTTCTTTCCTTTATGAGTGGTTGTCACTTGGAGATAGCCTCTTGGTTGGGGATGGGAGATTATGTCCTTTTCCTCTCTCAGCGCTGAGACCCCATCTGGCTTAAACTTGTGCAGGCCCTGTGGATGCTACCACAGTCTCTGTGAGTTCACACGTTAGTTCTGTTTTGTCTAGAAGGCCTTATTTTCTTGGTGTCCTCCATCCCTGCTGGCTTTTACAATCTTGCTGCTTTCTCTTCTGCAGGGTTCCCTGAGCCCTAAGGGGAGGGATTTGATAGAGACATCACATTTAGGGCTGAATGTTCCAAGGTCTCCTACTCTCTATATAATATCTGGCTGTGGGTCTCTATATTTGTTCCCATCTACTGCAGGAGGAAGCTTTTCTGATGATGGCTGAGCAAGGCACACGTCTATGAATATTGCAGAATGTCATTGGGAGGCAAGCTTTGGGCCACCATTGTATGCATGTATCTTGCTGATAGGTCACTATTGTAGGTTGAAGGGTTTAGAGCTGGCCTGATGTTTACCTTTCTCCTTTTATAGCATGCAGAGTACCTTTCAATGCATGAACACTAGTCAATGTAAGTGAAGGCTCTAGCTACACACCAGCTTGATTTCTCCACGTGCAGTGAGTTACGGAGGTATGGTCTTCAGCAACAGAGCCTTACCAACATTTGTGGAGAGCAACCAATAGCCTTGACAAGGGCCTGGGTTGTTCGGGAGACACCCTACAATCTTTAATCCATGCAGCTACACATCTAGTGTACACATAAAAGGTGACAAACACCCAGAGTTGAGAATATTCCAAAGTATTTCTACCCTCTGGGAGAAGCTTGAATATGGAAAGGTAGAAGTTTTAGCTGGCTCACACGCCCATGAATCCCAAACATCTTCTTCAGAACACTTGAACCTTCCTTGGAGCACAGGCAAGCATGCAGCTTTGAGAGGCATGAGCTTTGGTAGTCCACCCACAACGGCAGCACACAGGGGCCTCTGAGCCCTTGAGAACATGGTTTTTGTCTCTTGATGTCGTATAGCAAGGTGTTTGTGAAACCGGTTGCTGGGGCACCCAGCACTTCTCTGTCTTCCTCCCATCCCACTGCTAATAAAGCTCCCGGGATCCAATTACAGTCACTATGGAGGAGAGAGTCCAGCTTTTCCAGAGGAGCACTCCTGCTGCAAGAGCCCTTGCAGCCAATGCTCCGTTCAGCATCTGTATTCACAGCCCTGAATCTGTTAGAGAGCACAAAACCTGAGTTTTATTTATTTATTTTTAAAGTGCATTTGGGGACAGCTCACTGGTGATAGGTGTGAACAATCTTGACTTGTTTACCAAAACGTCTTTGAGACTCCCATAACTGTGGTGATGACACCTTCTCTTTAGACCTTTCTTCCCAATGCATTGTGTGAAGATGTCTGAACAAACAAAAATGTTCCTTCTGAATACTGCAAAATGGTGGCCGTTAGTAGAGCTCATTACTATTATATTATTTATTCAGGGGGAATCACACAGAAAATGCAACAACCACTGAATTAAGCAAACTTTATGGAAAGTAAACAGTAAGAAAACTCCGTCTAGCTTTGCTTACGGAGCTGAAGCAAAATAATGGCTAGGAAGTTAAATTATACTTGTGCTATCCATGTGGCACTCTGCCTTGGTTCATGTGTCAACACTGAGTCTGTGCTGAACATTGCCATCTCCCAGGTCTGAGAAATGCAGATATGAAGAAAAGAGAAAGAAACAATTCCGGTTCTCCAGTTAGCTTTTCCGAGTCTCCTTCATAGTATGAACCTGTACTAAGGTCACCCTCGTGTTTTCATGGCAAACATTGGAAGAGTTAGATGTGTAGCAGAATTATCACACAGAGCCCTGTAAATACATATGATCTCTGTGTGTCAAAGAATATATATACACACATATAATGTATATAGTTTTCTTTCAGAGAGGACTATTATTTCTTTCAGAGAGGGTTATTATGAAGAATATGTATACACAGATATGTGTATATATAGTTTTCTTTCCAAGAGGGCTAAGAAAATTAGTTCTGAATGGATCAGTGATATTTGTCCTTCCAGAGCTGCAATCTATTCCAGGCCAAGGACCTCATGATGTCAATCGAACATTTTGAGAAGAGACTAAAATTCCCATCATGTGGCCAGCCCTATGCTAGACACAATAAGGAAAGACAAGATAGTTCAAATGCTGATCCTTCTAACTTATTGGTCTCCATTATTGAAGGATAGTATTGGGTGTATCTCAAAATAATATCTGTATCTAGAATAAATTATCTTTCCACAAACTAAAAAATACCCTTGACAGCAAAATGGTCCTTAATCTGTGACAGATCTTGCTACAATAGATGGCACATCTTGAGAGCTGCCCCCAAAGAACAGAATTTAGCCCTTTCTAGATGATTCAGTGTGGTATTCTGAGCTCAGATGTATGAAAGACAGAATTTCAAGGAATGCCTTTAGGCAATGGCAAGACCTTCAAGGGGATGGCAAGCTGTTGGAATTTGGTGCAAGACCTCTCTAGAGGGTGCGGAGTGGTAGTGCTCCTCTGGTCCCAGGCCTCTGACTTGGGAGAGGAATGACGCGTCTCCTGGCTTTGGTGGCTAGGAGATTTCCTGCGGAGTTAATATTAGACTCTGTCGCTGCAGACGTGTGCGTTCCGTTTATGACTGCTGTATCAAATGGAGCACCTGACCCATCTTCTCTGCTTCATCACTCCCTAGATAGTAGTAGTTAATGTGCACAGGACAGACCCCATTTATCACAGGAGATACGTGTCCAAAGGCACAATACTACTCACACCTTTCCTTCCAAGAACACAAAAGACAGTTACCTTTCTCCAGGACAACATCTTCCTGCTTTGATTCCCTAATAAGTAGTCATGAAGACAAACATACTAAGCAGAAAACAAGGATAAAACCTGTTGTAAATATTGGCATGTGTATACAACTATAAATGCATCTAATACATATGCATATTTTGGCAAATACATCTGCCATGTATACACATATCATATATATACATGACACTTACATATTTGAGTTGCTACAACGAAGCACCTCAGGTAATTATTAATTTATAAATAGAAAAGATTTATTTGGCCTAGCATTCTGAAGATCTGATTTCAAGGTTACTCAACTCCCTTTGCCACAGACCTCTGCTGAGGGCGCTGGACAGCAATAGTGGGGAGTGCATAGCAGAGCAAATCCCTCACAACACGAGCCAGGAAAGCAATCTAGAGCATGGGTCAGAATCTCACAGTCTGCTTCAGGGACATCCCCTAGTGACCCAAGGACCTCCCACCAAGCCCCACCTCCCAGAAGCCCATAGCACCTCCCAATACCAACTACCAGAATATCAAGTCCTTAACACCTGGACATTTGGGGTCACTCATCTCCCAGGGTGTAGAATATATATATGTGTGTGTGTGTATATTATACATGTCATAAATGATAAGGGAGAGAAAGTACCATATGTCAAAGTTTGCCCATTTCCACTTCTTTTCCATCATGCTTTCCATAACACTTCAATGTTCAGTTTTGTAACTTTAAAAACTAAAAAATCATAAATCATAAGGCAAGCAAGTTTTAAAAATATTTGTGTATTATTAAAAATCCAAATATTCTGTCAAATAAATCATAGGACTTTTACTGAACACATCATTATGCATTTTCTCTTTTAACTGTGATAAATGTGTGTCATTTTAGTCTCGATAAGATACCACAAACTGAATGACATCACAGAATTTCCCCCCCTAAGCTCTGAACATTTGAGATCTGGGTACTAGGAAGGCAGGGTTCTGGTGAAGGGTCTCTTTCTGCCTACAAGTGGCTAACTTTTCACTGTGTATAGAAAGGGGTATATATCTGGTTTCTTCTTATCATAAGGACATTAATCTCACCATCAAGACCCCACTTCCATGAGCTACCTAACCCAAAGACAGGAACTCCAAATACCATCGCATTGTGAGTTAGGGATCCACATGCGCATTTTCGAAGGCCATAAACCTGCACTCTATAGCTCACGTGCATCACATTTGTGAAGGACAGAAAACCTCAAGTAACAGCACCCCTTGTGTAACATTGTATCTAGTCTAGCAGCTATGTATTTTGTAGCAGATTGAGTAGAACTGTATCCAGAGGAAAGAATCTGTCTGGGCAGTTCTACAAGCTATACCACAGAATGAACCAGAGTGCCATATCACATGAAGGAAGACATAAAAATGGACCACCCACAGATCTTCCTGGCAGATACTTGGAGCTTTCCATGCAAAGAAAGACTTCTTTTTAGTTCCAGCAGAAGTTAGAAGGAGGTAGATTTGAGAATCTTAACAAGGAAGAACTTCTCCAAAAGAAAAGCTGTCCCAATATGTAGTCATTCTTATCACTGAGCTCACACAGCAGGCAGCCCTCCTTCAGGGATGCCTGAGTTAGGACTTGAGATCCATCATCTCTCTACGGTTCCTGCTCCTTCTAAGATGCCAGATTTTGAGAATTCACCTGTAGCCATAGTATTTAAATGAGTTGCATATGAGCAGTCTAGAAAAAACAAAAAAGAAGATTAAAGCAATCCACAATATTACCTTTGTGTTAAATGAAGGTAGGAAGGAAGATACAAAAATATTTTTTGCTTGAGATGCATCTGAGAGGCAACATTCAAAGGAAACATGAATGTTCTGCTCAAAAGAGCTAAAAGAACTATCAGCCGAAGCATTAGCTGATCATCAGGAAAATCTCACCTCAAGGGGATCATGACATAAAAGTTTTGTAGTTCATAGTTCCTTGTTCGTTTGTTTGCTTGTTTGTTTGGGGTTTTTTTTGTTTATTTGTTTGCTTGCTTGCTTGTTGTCTGACTTACCTATCTTCTACGGAAAAATACAGTCCAAAGGATGTTTTATGACAACAAACTACTGTTAAGACTATTGCCATAAACAAAAAACTTTCCAAGTGAAAATGATCTCTCTTGTTAGCTCTCTGCCATAAGAAAGAGAGAGAGGCCTTTCTGGAATCTCACCTCTTTTTCATAATCAGGGTGTCTGGAATAGAGCTAATAATACCCTTCTCTCTCATCCTTCCTTCTCCCTCCCCTTTACCTGTTTGTGTCTCTCTGAAATATGTCAGAACTCACTTTCTAACAAAGATAAATATTTCAAATTAATTCTCTTCTCTTAAGGAAAATTAAGTCCTATGTAATTAAACCAGCTGAAAATCCAGCCAATCTAATCAATCCAGGCTATCAACTCAAGAACTTTGTAAAATGCTTAAGGACCCCATCATTGGCTAAAGTAGGATCTAAGAATACAAGATAATTAGGGCAGGTGAGTACAATTTTATCCATCACTATGCCCCTCCCTGCTCTTGGGTGACTGATGCCAAGAGATAATCAATTAAAAAAGAATGTATCAAATGAAAAAAGTATTCGGGGAGCTAGCTATTAAACTGATTTATTGTATATAAAAACAGTTAAATGCATGCTTGTGAGTCTCTTTCGTTACAAAAGTCTATGCCAGCGGTTCTCAACCTTCCTAATGCTGTGACTCTTTAACACAGTTCCTCATGTTATGGTGACCCCCAACCATAAATTTATTTTGTTGCTACTTCATAACTGTGATTTTGCTACTGTTATGAATTGTAATGTAAATCTCTGATATGTGACCCTTTGGGGTCTTGACCCCCAGCTTGAAAACCTTGGGTCTATGCTGGCTTTTCAGAAACTACTGTTCACTGGCTCCATAACCCAGAGCTGTTGATTTCTTTCTGCTGCTCTGTTTTGGTATGAACAAAGGATGTTTAAGATCTGAAGCTCAGATTAGCTCTGAATGCTAGCTCTGCCCCTCTTAAGACATTGGTTCAGTTTGGGATTAGGAGCGCGGTTTTAGTAACAGACAACATCCGTAGAAAAAGGAGCTTCAGTGAGACTCTTGTGGGAACAAAATGAAGACTGTCTGAAGAAAAGTTCTAAGGGACGGAGCCATCTAGGGGACGGCTCAGCAGTTAAAAAGCACTGGCTGCTCTTCCAGAGGACCTGGGTTTGATTCCTAGCTCACGGCAGCTCACAACTGTCTGTAACTCCAGTTCCAGGGGATAAGACACCCTCACTCACAGACATGCATGCAGGCAAAACGCCAATCATCAAAAAATTAAAAAAAAAAAAAAAAGAAAAGATTCTGATAATACAGGCTACACAGGTAGTGCTTTGCTGCAGCCTAAGACACTTCA